>JARKHS020013186.1:0-25495 GCA_030143305.2 Amblyomma americanum | reverse complement strand
AGGTGCCGTAGTGGAGGGCTCCGGAATAATTTCGACCACCTGGGGATCTTTAACGTGCACTGACATCGCACAGCACACGGGCGCCTTAGCGTTTTTCCTCCATACAAACGCAGCCACCGCGGTCGGGTTCGAACCCGGGAGCTCCGGATCAGTAGTCGAGCGCCCTAACCACTGAGCCACAGCGGCGGGGCTGTTTCAATACGCCGCTGGCGTTAATTGGGCTGAAAGGCATTGGTGTTTGCAACGTTGTAGAAAATTGAAAGTTGGTTTTTGGGGAAAGTAAATGGTGCAGTAATTGTCGTACATTTCTCGGCCGACAGCCGAACCACACCGTAAAGAAAGGGAGGAACTGTTGATTTTGAAAAAAGGTAAAACGAAAACCGGATTCCCTGGGACCGTGGACACCTCAGCTGCGTTTTCAAGTGCGTCACGTTGGTGTCCTCCAGCAAAAAGCTGCTTTCGCACAATATTCTGCGCCCCGCCGCGGTGGCTCAGTGGTTAGGGCGCTCGACTACTGATCCGGAGTTCCCGGGTTCGAACCCGACCGCGGCGGCTGCGTTTTTATGGAGGAAAAACGCTAAGGCGCCCGTGTGCTGTGCGATGTCAGTGCATGTTAAAGATCCCCAGGTGGTCGAAATTAATCCGGAGCCCTCCATTACGGACCTATTTGTTCCTCTCTTCTTTCACTCCCTCCTTTATCCCTTCCCTTACGGCGCGGTTCAGGTGTCCAACGATATATGAGACAGATACTGCGCCATTTCCTTTCCACCAAAAACCAATTATTATTAATATTATTATTATTATTATTATTATTATTATTATTATTATTAATATTATTATTATTATATTCTGTGTTTAGCAGTGTTAAGCCGCCAGCAATTTTTTCTATGTTGCCATTCCTGTTGCAATGGCTTCTAACTAGTACTTTGTCCATACACCGGCCTATCAGGTTCCCTGCCGCTGCGAAGTCTTTAGCCATGACACAAGGATCTGCGCCAGAAAAACTTTAAGAGTGTGATTGCTGTTACGCACTTGCATGTGTGTGAAATGTGTTCGTGCGATTCCATTCAGCTTTTTGCAATGCAAGTGTTAAAACAAAATCTGTCGAAGAGTCAGCGCTTTGTATTCTGTTCTGGTAACCGAGCATATTCTGGTGCTACAGTGCAGCATCTCGACATAAGCCGAGACTACATGGCAGTAAAGTTAGGAGAAGCCACCTTCGCAATTGCATGATGCTGTTGACAGACGCACCTGTCTTTGCGGTTATTCAGTGTTTTTCTTGTGTCCATTGATGCCACACCTTCCATCGATGTCACACACCTAACGGATACGCGCTTTGCAGAAGGTCCACAAGCTTTCACCTCCCTTTATATTACCTCTATACCAATCTGCGACAGAGAGGATTACAGGAAGGATATGATCATTCATTGCACAAAATAACAAAGGGAGGGAGAAAAGAGCTAACCCTCTAGCCAACACGCCGACAGACGGACTTGCCTTCGAATGGTATCTTTCAGCGGAAAACTGAAAGCGCCACTATTGTACTGAAAGCTGAGCAGCCTTGCTATCAAGATCCTCTCGTTTTAGCAATCAAGTATTTTATGCTCTTACGTAGCGCCATTTTCTCATGGAAGTCCTAACATGCCCATAGGACTGACGCACACCTGCCGTGATCAGTTCCTGAAAAGAAACATTCGCGAATAATATTTCTTTAGCACCAAGAATATTTTGCTTCAGATGTAATGGTCCTGTATGTAATTCGTGCACTCAGCGCTTACATGGTATCTCTGTGGCGGACTGCGTGCAAAAGCAGTGATAATGTCAAGCTTATGCACCAATACTGCGTTCCATAAACCTCACTGCACCTTAGTGTGGGGCGATGAGCAATGCAAGACGAAGAACGCCGCGTGTAATGCAGAAGGCACTGCTAAAGAGACGAAAGCTAAAGCAACCTCTGCGGCAAACGTTCTGTAATACTGTCGATTCTCTGATGCTCTGGACATTGAGAACATCTCCTCTTAGTCTTCATATTTGCAGTGTGACGGGATGCGGCATGAGTTCCATCAGGCCCAGAAGCGTACATGCAGTAATAAGAGCCCTCCACACGTCATAAGCGGTAAGTGTTTACGAAGTACTTAGCAATTAAACCTTGAACTGCGATTCAGAAGATGTTTTAATTTTCGTAAAGAGCTGAATGAAATAGAGCGGAACGGCATAGAAGTTTCTTTACGTGGCTGCAGACATGCTTAAAAATCTGTCATTTTGTACACGATGGTTGTACTATCCTCTTAAAAATCAATATCTTTCAAACCTATATTCTGTTGTGAAGCTTTATCGCTGGCAACAATAAGTCAGTAAATAAGTCCAAGCTGCCGCGCTGGCTCAGTGGTTATGGTGTTAGGCTTCTTACCTTAAAGAAACGGCTTGGGTCCCGGCCGCGGAGGTTAAATTTCGATGGAGTCGAAATGCTAGAGGCCCGTGTACTGTGCGTTGTTAGTGCACATTAAAGAACCCGGGTAGTCGAAATTATACAGAGGCCTCCACAACGCCATCCCTGATAGCATGTGTTGTGTCGCTTTCGGGCGTTAAACCTTGTAAACAAACAAATATTTAAGTCCAAGTTATGTAGCTGAAATTTTATGCTAAAGGCAGAGGCTAGAAAGTCTGCACCACGCGTATCATCAATTTTTTTAGAAAATAACTTATCGAAGATGTGCGGTCGCGAGCAACGACAGCGGGAACGAAGTTTGAACATTTAATTATATATTACTCCTATATTATTCCTAAATCTACATTTTATTCGATTTTATAATTTTTTTTCTCTTGGCATATAATATCTGAAAGCCATTTAGAAATTTTGTACGAATAAATGAACTAACATTCGAAATTTTAACCACAAAGCTTGTCCCTTGTCATGCTGCTCGCGACCGTACCTCTAAATTTCACGAAGGACTCCGATAGACGAGTAGATAAATGAGGTGATAACTGAATATCGCTTAGTCCAAAATCACTGTTATTTCCTAAAAATTCTGCAACACTCTATTGTCTAAGCTGAATTTTACTGAATATTTCGAGCGGTCAGCTTGCAAAGGCTCGGTTAATTCGAAGATCTGTGCTGATACGGTCATTCAAGCACGAGCTCCAGGTTAGCTGAGCAGAAATTTTGAGAAGATAGTGCACACGCACTCATTGGTTCTTATCTACCGGTATTTTGGCCACTTCGCGGACAAGTGGCGCCTTCTGGAGCCACCACCGCGATTCTTCTTTGAACAGCTGTCTGCCGCGCTGCGGCGATAATTTTTGCGCCCTGTCGCACGCGCTAGAAACTCCAAGACTAACAGGGTTGTGCCTTCGCAATGCCGTTATTGTAGGTACTAATTAAAAAAACCGCTTGCAGTTAGTACTGCTTCACTTGACAATATTTCAAGCAACATTTACAACAACACAGGATACTTTTTGCGACTGATTTTTTGAAGCCTGCAGTCTTCGTGGACGGAACCGTGACGGAAAATCGGAGTTGAAATTGCCGCCGATAAATGCATTACTGCGTTAATACAAAAACAGCAGGAAAGCAGGTAAGAGCGATAGCTTAAAGATCTCGATACTGGCAAACCTGATATGTGCCCTAAGCTTCGCCTAGCAACTCGTGCATCTGCTGTATTGTTTCACCGCTAAATTTAGCGGGTGCGGTGACACTCTCGGAGGCCTCGTTCGCGCTCCGCGAACTAGCGGCCCGAGTTAAATTCAAACAATGAGAAGTGACCCATCCCGACTAATCAATTTCTATTCGTTTGCGGAGCATGTAGGGTCGCGCTATAGGTCGTGCTTAGCGAGCTCGGAGACATTCTAGGGTTACCGCCAAAACATGCAGGGCATTGCCTAGGTACCCGCTAATATAACAAGGGGATTGCTTACTAGTCTATCGTCGTTGAAGGGCCTCAGGTGATGTAGCTACACAACTGAAGAGTGCGCACCAAGACCCTCTCGGAGACGAACACCAGCAGTGTCGAGCGAGCAGAGGCGGCGGCGTGCGCCATTCGTACTGGCTGATCGTGGACCCGTCAAGATGCTTTTGCATGCCAGATAATTCCATGTCCCGAGACACGCGTGGCATGACTTTCGGCAGTCTGGACAATCTCGATGTCTCGTTGTGTCACACCAAACAATTTGTCACCCATAGGAGTGCAAATCAACTTGTGCCCAGATGAACACACATTGCCACCTACTGGGTGCTAAAGAACGGTGCAGACATCAGCACCATTAAGGAATGGTGCAAAGCATAAAACATCAGAAGGTGTAATGGTTCCACTTAAATTAAAGGGAACTATTGACACCTCTACTAGTGCATGCTGAAAGGATGCTTCGCATTGATTCACCCATGAAGCAAAAGCCTTGAATTGATGCATCATCATCAGCTTGACTACACCCATTGCAGGGCAAAGGCCTTTCCCATGTCTGCCCAATTAACCCCCTCTAAAATGCACAGCCTCTAAAAGCTTATGCGGTGCAGCCTCCCTCAGTGGTGCTGATCTCTGCACCTTTCCTTAGCTCCCACTACGTGTTAATGGGTGTTCGCCTGGGGCCAAGCTGATTTGCACCCTTATGAGTGCGAAATTCTTCAGATGGTCATAATCCTCAGCTTTACGTGTAGTGCCTCATGCTGCTGCCCCTGTCCCTGCTGACCAATAGAGCAGCCGACACTGGAGGCGTAGATGCGACCGCCTTCACAAGATCTATAGATACATAAATAATGTAAGTTTAATCATAAATGCTGTGTCAAGTAGTCACCAGCTACGTAGACACCTGCACGGGCTATCACGAAAAGCGGATCTTGTACCCTGCAGCATGCTTGAAACGCTAGCGTGATGAGGAAACACCATAGAGGAAGGAACGGGAGCAACAGAGCGAAGTACTACGTCTTGCGATTTGTTGACCATGGAGGGAGGAGAGAGCGAAAAGGCCTACAACGGGCGCCTTGCAATTCAATATCAGTAGGTTGCGGTGTGCAGGGCACAGTTCCTATGTTACTGGGGGACAAGCGGGGCCACAGGATAAGCAGCACCAACCGCCGGTGCGGCTGTCATCGTTTGCATTGCAATGCAAATTCCGTCGACCCTACTCAGGCTCGCCGTGGTGGCACAGGAACCATGGCGTTCGGCAGCGCTGCCCAAGGTCACGAGTTCAAATCCGGGCACTGGCGGCCATATATAGACGGAGTCAGATTGCGAAAATGCCCGTGTGCTATACGATTTAATTGCGCGTTTAAGAATCTAAATTATTCTTGAGCCATCTGCTACAGTGTGTCTGGTAGACTATCTGTATCTCTGAAATAACTAGAGACTCTAAGAAAATATAAAAGTTAAAAGATTTGGAGAGTATTTGCTGTAAGCAATGTAGATGGTTTTTTTTTCTGAGCATCCGTGAGAAAATCGGAGATGAAACTCTCGAAATCACACGCGAAATTTCCTCATTTCCACGTCATTTTTATGATGTCGTCTAACTACCGATCTCCGGCAAACCGGAGCGAAAATACCAAGCCCGCGTCACGTGCCATAACGCCTGCCAACTAACTCCATGGCGTCGATGGCGACTGGTGAACCAGCCGGATCGCATTTCCTACCATGCGTCAACGCTTTCATGCTCGCTGTCTTTCCGTGTTCAGGCGTGATCCTCCGGCCCAGTGGGTTTTGTCATCGATTAATCAGGGTAATGCACATTCGGCAGTTTGGCGTTATTGCTTCTAAGTGATTGTTAAACTCAAGAACAGAAGTGGAACACGTGTCCTGGTGAGCAGCCTGCATCTCCAGTACGGATACAAGAACTTCCAGTGCCAGGCAAGTAATAGTCGTGAAATAAAAAGAGCTGTCTGGGAAAATAAACTGCTGTCAGTTGATCGGCAGTGTCTTGCGCATTCTTCATGAGTAATGTGCGAAAGCAAATTCGAGAAATCCTAAAGTTATGAATGCTTCTATGTAATACGACCGCGAATTGTTAGCGCCTCCCCGACTTTCCGAAGGGGAACGCTATCGCGTGCAAATTCGAACAAGAGTATAAGAGCACAAAGAGATCAAAGAAAACAAAAGGCATCCTTCTTTATAATTTAAATGAAAAGAGTCGATACGAAACGAAAGCACGAAAAAGACACACGCAACACGCGTACAGCACTGCAGAAGTAAAGGAAAGTTCACCAAGTACTGAGCGTCCCAGGTGAAGCGCGGATGCCATGCAGAATGGGCAGACGCGGGTGGCTGTAATGCGATGCGTCACTGGCATTGCGTGAAGAAAGCGGCGCAAGGGAGCCAGGTGGGGGTATGAGCGGAGAAGAACACAGGGAGACGCCGGTGGTCTCCCGTCAAACAGCCCAAATAACTTGGCAGCAGCAGGAGAATCCTAGCCAGATCCCGTCGACGGCGGCCCCGAAACGCCAGAGGCTTAACGCAGGCTATCCAAGGGTGCCTTTAAGCAGTACGCACCCTAAATCCATCGGCTGCCACCTACAAGCTTGAAAGGGCCGCAGGAGGCTTGCATCTGTAATCCAAGGAAGGTCCACGGCAGCACGGACCCGACGTCCAACGGCTACCACCTCCACGCTTGAATCACCCGACTTCCCCTGCCCTGCCTTCCTTCACACCTCGGCTTTCTGACAAGTCAGCTATATGAGTCAGACGATATATGAGACAGATACTGCGTCATTTCCTTTCCCCAGAAAACAATTATTATTATTATTATTATTATTATTATTATTATTATTATTATTATTATAGTATAGTATAGTAGTAGTAGTAGTAGTAGTAGTAGTAGTAGTAGTAGTAGTAGTAGTAGTAGTAGTAGTAGTAGTAAAGGCGCGGCGCTGCGCAGCGGCGGAAGACCTGTGGCTCGGTGCTACTAATGGCGCATGCGCAGTTGTGGCTAGAGAGCGAGAGAGAGAGAAATATCCGCGGCGAGGCGCGCGTTGTGCCGTCATGTGCCTCCTCGGAGCACCGCAACGGCGAAATCGCGAGTTCGCGGCCAGTAAAGCTTTCGCTTTAAAAATTGCTAATGGCCTAGCTCATTTAGGCCAGGATATACGTAGCGAAAGCGCGGAGACTTCTGCATCGGAAGAGTGAATTAACCAGATGCGCCTTTATTCATGGTTAAAGCTTGAGCGGTTATGAAGAGTCATTTAGAATTGGTATTTTACCACCGTCGTTTTCTCGTGCGCGTACAGTACTTATACCGAAAACTGACAATCCTGCTAAGCTTAAGCAAGTTACTAGATATCGGCCGATAACAATTACTAATGCCGATTATAAAATGTTTATGAAAGTATTAGCCAAGCGTTTACAGTCAGATATGGACACCTTGGTTGCCCCCCACCAAACAACTTCACTAGAAACTAATCTGATAACGTTGCCACCAGACGTGTGGAATTCAAGAGCGGACCATCATCACGAATGTTCATGTCACTCGGAGTGTACTGGAATGCTGTGGCGCTGCCTTTAGGCGAGTCTCAATGTTGCAGATTGATTTAGAGAAGGATTTTCACCGTGTATGTCATGACATTCTTTTAAAAATATTTGAACACGTCTGCGCTAAGGAAGTAATTAGGGGTTATAATGGCTTATAAAAACTGTGCCATGACTCTGGTTGTTAACAGAGAGCTCACAGACATAATTGCCGTGAGAGCATCCGCGCGGCAAGGCTGCCCATTGTCACCGCTACTTTTCGCTCCTTACCTAGAGTCATTTTGCCGGAATGTAATAAATAACGGCTCTATTCGTGGTTTTGAACTAGAAACATTTGAAATTAAAGTACTGGCTTATGCCGATGATGTGGCAATTTTTGTAGCGACCACAGCAGCATAGAACATGCGATGTCGGTTGTTCGCAGGTTTTGTGATGTAACCAATAGCGTTGTTAATCTGGATAAATGTGCGGGCCTTTGGGATAGGGATCGGGCATCAGCGCCTTTGTTTCATGCAAGTGTAAACTGGTCACATGTTCCTTCCAAATACTCAGGTCTTCCTGTTGACAAGTATAGAGATAACGATGACTTTTGGAAGAAGAAAATTGAAGAACTGTCCACGTGTACACAGAAATGGTCGGGAAAGGAACTGTCCATTTTCGCGCGCGCAAACATATGTAGTGTATAACTGGTTTCAAAAGTGTGCTATTTGTTGCAGGTCCTTTCGTGCTCTCGACTTAGCATTCAGAAGTTTCATCGCCTCTTCGCAGTTTTTGTTTGGCAGTCCTCATGGGAGAAAAGTAAACGTGATAATTGATTTCTGCGTTTGAGTAAAAAGGGGGTCTTTCCTTGCCAAACTTGTACCTGAGGCAGGTGGCGTCAATATTTATGTTTCTTCGAGATCAAAGCGACCCTTCCTACGGACTTTTATTCAGGTTAGGCTTTCTTCGGATCTCCCAAACTGTTATATCCACTGTAGACGGGATTCGATACAGTGTAAGTAGATTTTTGAAGGAAGTGATCTTTGCTTTCCGGTTTCTAAATGCTCGGTTCAGTTTGGAATACCTTTCATATGTCACGAGTAAGAAATTGCTAAAACACTTGCTTGACTATTTCTTCCCCGAGCCAATATATCGATCTCTGTTTAATGGAGGCCAAGGAGGAAATTTTTTAAAAGGAGTAAGGAAAATGATGGTGCTGGCCGGTGTGAAGACGTGTTTCTTCAAGCTGCACACTGGTACGTTGCCGGCTAAAACATGGTAGGAGGAGAAGGGATTGTTTTTACCATGGGGTGCTGAATGCTTGCTGTGTTACAAGCCAGAGTAAGTAGAACACGTCTTTATTGATTGCTGGGATGCGCTGCTCTTTTGCGACATGCTCCAGCGTACAATAAAGAAAGACACCTTTGACGCCGTATGAGATACGATTCCTGGACGGTGAGCCGGATCTTTATAAATACGATGCAATTTTCCTTCTTGACCTGCACAGCATTTGGCGAAGCAGGATGGCTGTACGACACTGCGATGAAGATGCGCTGTCTGTCCGAGATTACTTCAAAGAAAACATATTTAAGCTGCGTGAAGTGTACAAGGGGCTATGTTTTGGAGATGAAGTTATCGAGCTGATGGGAGAGTTGTGTTCTTTGAAACTGTTATGATTTTCTCACATGAGTGAGACGCATGTCCGCTTTTGATGGCTGAGAATGTAGCGCAGAACATGTTTGTGATGTATTGTAAACGGTCGAAACAGGCAATAAAGACAAAAAGAAAGAAGCCGTCGTGACGAAGTGTTAGTGTCTCCGCCTCAAACGCCAGAGGCCAAATTAGATACCGAGCCTCGGCACAGGTTTTTTTTTATTCGGTGAGTGTGCGGAGGGATTCAGTGGCTCCCATAGATGTCCACCGAATAAGTTGGTTAGCCGTTAAGCGCAGGCTCTGCTAAGGAGCTTTATACTCCGGCGTAACGCGCGTGCGTGCGCTGCACACCGACGTCACGTCGGCCACAGCGAGACCCTCTATACTCCAACTGCGCTTGACCGCCGACGCTTTCGGAGGCTTGGGTGCACTCTGACCGCACGGGCGGAGACTTGGAGCACATCTATTTCACGCCGAGTGCGCCAGCCGCCCCCGGCCCGGCCTGACCGGGTCGGCTCCGCGGTGAGGCGCGCGTTGTGACGTCATGTGCCTCCTTGGAGCACCGCCACGGCGAAATCGCAAGTTCGCGGCCAGTAAAGTTTTCGCTTTAAAAATACGCTTTATAGGAGCAGCCTGTTCCGTCTTTGAGAATAGGCGTGAGCGTGAAGTGCATTGTAGGAAGCGCATAGCGCATCTAGGACGCCTGATAGTTTGCGGCAACGGCACACCACTGTACACGCTACGCACGAGTAGGTCTATTGAGGAGCAAAAAATTGCTGAAGTTTAACTACTACTGAACCTCGTTAGAGAGCGAAAGCTGTAGGTTGTGATAGTTGTGGTTTTTTATTAAAATAATAGTAAAAAGGAAGGAAAATATTTTTGCTAGCCCCGGCATCTGCCATCGATACTGAAGCACCTGAGCTGGGGCAGCGGAAATAAAGGGTAGCGAAAGCTGTAGTGTATCAGGCAACTAGACGCGACTTTGCGTCTGTAACGTTGAGTGCGGTCCGGACACTAGATAGGCATCGGGCGCGCTGGCTCAGTGGTTAAGGCGCTCGTCTACACAGCCGGAGTACCCGGGTTCTAACCCGACCACCGCGGCCGCGTTTCGATGGAAGCGAAACGTAGCTGATTGCACTTTACTCTTCCTGCTTGCGTGGAGGAATGCGAAAGCATTTTTTTTTTGGAGGAAAGGAAAGGACGCAGTAGATCTCAAATCTCGACATCTCGGTGGACAGCTCAACTTCGCGAAAGCATGACCGCTGGCTCTGGGAAGGTCAAATTTAGTTATATGCGAAGAGCTTTCGCTTCAAACTGAATGTGGATTAGCTGAGAGGAAATGCCATGCGAAAGCTGTCGCCATTCATTGTGTTCATTGGCGTTGGCGCTGACAACTTTCTAGATGCCGATATTTTGAGGAAAGGAAGGGCGTATAACTTGCTCCCTGGGTCAGTGGGCGCCTAAATTGCGCTTTGTGGTACGTGGCGGTGGTGAGAGATAGGTGTGGGCTTCATGAACTATCGCTGACAACGTTGTGGCAGACACGCGGCACTGCACCATTAACTGCCACCTGCCAGGGTGGCAGGGTAGGCGCGCTGCCTATCCAGCGTGCGCAACGCAATCAAAGCAGGTTTTTGCCGTTGGAGACCAAACGCACGTACATGAAAGCGAGATTGAGGTGTCCACTAACTCGGGGAACCGGCTGTGCGCGTTTCCTTTCGTGAAAATGAACGGCCTCTACAACGCTTTCAGCGCCAATAAACCCAATGAACGAGGGTTTGTTTGGTTTTTGGGGAAACGAAACGCCGCAGTAACGTCACGTCTTGGTGACACCCGAACCGCGCCGTTAGGGAAGGAATAAAGGAAAGTGAGAAAGAAGAAAGGAAAATAGAGGAAATTGAAAACTGAAAGTTGGTTTTTGAGAAAAGGCGCGGCGCAGCGGCGGAACACCTGTGGAACGCCGCAGCTGTGGCCTCGGGACAGGCACGGCAAAACTCACTGCCACACTAGCGACAGCCTAGTGTGGCTTTCGCTACGAAAGGGGGCGAGCTATCTACTAATGCACTCCACTTTAAAAACAAATAGTGCTGAAAAGTTCCGGAGTAGATTTCGATCACTAAATATACGGAATGCTTACCCTTGACAACGAAGGTATATTCCGACTGCAAAGCCTGTTAACTTGATGCAGTTAGCCATATGTGCAGGCTTTTAAACACGGCGCTGGAGCTGCTGAGGTTAGCAAACAGAGGGGGCTGGAGCCCCGGTTAGCGGCGGTCGAAATTCGATGGAGGCGAAATGATGGAGGCCCGTGTACTGTGCGACGTCAGTGCACGTTAAAGAACTCCAGGTGGTCGAAATTTCCGAAACCTTTCACTACAGCGTTTCACATAGCCTGTGTAACTTTTGGGACGTTAAACCTACATGAACTAAACCAAACCAAACCAAACGGAACTTCGGTTATAATCTTCATAACTGCTAGAACTTCTCATTACTTGAAGAGGGGGATTTGTTTCCTTTGCCACTCTTAAGTATTCCGCATTTTTAGTGATGAAAATTTGTCCCAACGCTTGGGCTGCATATCCTGTCACTTAGTGGGAGTGTACTAGAGGACAGCTTAATTCCTATTTACGTCTTTCCTGTTCAGAGTGTGTAGGCCAGGGCGTCGACCGCTGTGTGCTGCAGTTTCTTTTCTTCGATCAGGTAGTCGAAATTATTCCGGAGCTCTCCACTACGGCACACCTTTCAGGTGTCCGCCGATATATGAGACAGATATACGGCGCCACTTCCTTTCCCCAAAAACCAATTATTATAATTATTATTGACCTAGTATAGGACGCTGAGTGGACGTCCCACATTCGCACATCGTTTTCGGCACGCAACTCACAGTGACGCCAAACATTTTGAGCCTGAAGCGCTGGCTTCTAAGAAAATGTCATCAAGCTTCGTATCCAAACTCCACATAGTAATGAGCCAGCGGTGTGCAAACGCCGCGTCGCGATCTCTTGATACTGGATGCGCTGGAAATAATCTTGTCAAGGAGATGCCTTTAGCAAATGGGAGGGCACTAATGTGTTCTCCATTAGATCTTTTTTCTAGCTTTCATAATTGAACGCTGTGAACGCATCTCATAAACGCAAATATTGTCACGTAGTAGCGACTGAAGTCCGTCTAGCAGGAAGACAGCGAAAATGGCTCCGAAACGAAACTGTTTGGGCTAACTTGCGCCTGCAAAGAACTGAATGACTCGACGGCGGCGTAGAAACAACCGTGCTCGGCGGTCGTTGAACAGAATGCCCTCCGCTCTCGGCCGTGCACAATTTAAAGCTAACAATGAACTTTCGAGATATGGTGTACAAAGTAACCACACCAGTCTGGAAAAACGTAGAATCGCTGCAGCCTGGCTGCAATCTGTCAAGATAAATCTGGTCTCCTATTGCATCACAAATAAAGCGGTAAAGCCGCCTGCCGACGGCGTTAAGGACAAAGAAATAAAGATTGCAAAGTTTCGCGGCAGTGTGATCAGTCTAACTATGCCATATAAGGAACCTGGCTTTGCGTGCGCATTCGTTAGATAATGCGGTTGCCCGGTATTATCTGATTCGTGAATATTCTAGCTGTTTCATGGAAACCCGTCCCTAAATTCTAAAACTAGGCTTTACAAGGTATGAAGGCGGCTTCTATGGGAGGATACAAAATAGCGTCGACGGGCATTAGAAAAAAATGTGAATAAAGTGAACTAGTTAGCCTCTCAACTAATTTCTTGTAATTAACTTTTAACTATCACAGTTGGGCATATGGTTGCAATCTGAGATTTGTAGTTGGCCGTTAGTAACAGCCATATCGGTTTTCAGAATTTAGAAAACACACGGTGGTCTAATAAATTATGGCTACATCAGCCAAGACAAATAATAATAATAAAAATAATAAAATAATAATAATAATAATAATAATAATAATAATAATAATAATAATAATACTGATTGGTTTTTGGGGAAAAGAAATGGCGCAGTATCTGTCTCATATATCGGCAGACACCTGAACCGCACCGTAAGGGAAGGGATAAAGGAGGGATTGAAAGAAGAAAGGAAGAAAGAGCTGCCGTAGTGGAGGGCTCCGGGATAATTTCGACCACCTGGGGATCTTTAACGTGCACTGATATCGCACAGCACACGGGCGCCTTAGCGTTTTGCCTCCATTTTTTTTTCTAAGATACAAGCGGTTTCGAAAAACATGCAGGAAAAGCAACCCCTCCAGTGCACGTAAACAGCCGAAATGGCCAAAATTATTCGAACAGCGCGGAGGGTAAAAGCGTTTCCGAAATTCTAAAAATTGATCTCGCTATTACTAACGACTGGCTACAAATGCCTAATTTTCAACTAGGTATCTAACTGTTATAGTTAAAAGTTATCATATATTACTTTAGCTGCTAACTAGTTAACATTATTGACTTCTATTCTGATGTCCGCCAACGCAGGTATTACTGCCCCGCAGAAGGCCGCCTTCACACATTAAAAAACCTACATTTAAAAATTAGTGGCGGTCTTCCCTGAAACAGCTTCAGGACTCCGTTGCAGGGCTCCGTTGTCTGTCGCTATCCTGCTGACTTGCTCGATCAAGCCGTCGCCGGTCTTGTGGGACTGTGCTAGACAGAGGAGCACCTCAAGAGGAGAAAGTGAGGGGTGGGATGGGTGGTTAGTGCCCCGGTGGGTGGGTTTTCTGACAAGGAGTGGAAGAGCGAAACGACCAGAGTAATGCACTAGCAAAAAATGGCCCCTCAGATGCTGAACTAGTATACCTTCCATCTTCGATAGCACACGTCAGTTACTCATTTTCGGCTTCACGCGCGTTCACGCGCTTGGCCGGGAACGTAGCGCCCGGGCGCCGGTGATGGCCTTACCAACCAACAACCATACGCTCGCACCCTAAACGAGTACATTGACTACCACACCACCATAGAGAACTACAGGCAAAGCCGCATCATATGCCCTCCTCCCCACTTCACACTAGACCAGTTTACGAAGCATACATAGGCGACAACGCCAAATGAACTCATTTCCATCCCCTTAGTTTGCGAACTTGTTCCTTAGGTACCTTCCGAGGCAACCCACGCACACTATATCACAGCATATGGGAGTGCCCACATCCAATCTCTGTCCCGCCTCTTCACACACCCTCCCCAACCACCTGGGAGACCGCCCTTCTGGCCAGACGAGCTGGCGAACAGCGAGCAGACTGACCGGGCTAGGCTGGAGGGAAAAGCAGGAGGGATCCTGGACTGAGGAGCCTTCCCAGGAACGTTTTATCTCTGCTATTAAAGTTTATCTTCCTGCTCCTGCTCTTCACGTCTAGTACGAGAAGTGGGCAAAGGGCTCATTCACAACTTCGACGTAAACGCCTGGATCTCAAAGTCATTTTTAGCGCTTAACGCAGGCTTTAGCGCGACCACGCGAGCGTTCTACATATACCTCCATTTACGGCGCCTGTGTTTACATGGACACACTTAAAGCTACCATCAAAAGCCTTCTGTTCTGCGGTATTTTTATAATTGTTTAACAAGTCATTGCTGCTTGTGCCATGTACCGTATTTGCGAAAGGTAAACAGACGGCAAGGTTTGCTTCTGAGCCATATGGTGCAGCCCGTACGGCATTCTTAAGACGAGACGTCCCATTAGGTGAGTACAAGGGATCTCTACTTTACAAGCATTTATGAGACTTAAGGAGTTCCATAAGTTCTGCTCTACAAAGCTGAGAAACGGACTCCGTTACTTGGTTAATTATAGCGAAGACGGCACGCGTGTTTAACACTGGCGTTCGCCTTTTTTTCTAAGCATTGGGACAATTGACGGCGGACCTCTTACTTGATCATGAACAGCTACATGAAACCTCAAGCAGTTCAGGTATCACTTCGTTTTTTGGTAGCGGGGTATAAGCTTGTGACTGTGATCACGTAATCTGTCAAGTGCTTACATTTACTCTCTGCGTTCATTCGTTCTCATCGTCGCCCGCAGATTTCTTTTCTCCCTCAGTGCAAATGAGGCGGCCGAAGAATCATCCACAATCCCTGAGCTTTGATCACGAATAAAATTATATGTCGCAAGACACCAGTAACATTATAATTGCAGGGTATTTTGTCTTTGGTTATAGTAAATGCGGCCACAATAACACTATCAGAGAACATTGCACTTGCACGGGCCAGTTGGAATACCACTGAAATGAGGCGGTCCTTCAGGTTTGCCATTGCTGGATTAGATGGGATTGGCTTCGGGAGCGCAGTCACTGTAAGATGCCCTTGTTGATCAGCACTCTTCTACGAGTTGTGTCGTCCACCTCCATACACAAATGCGCCCTGTCCCCATCCTGCATTTCATCATGCAGGCCACCTCTAGTTAAGCCGTGATGGGCGATTTACACTTTCGGCCTTTTTGTGCCGTCATAAGTGGCTATATCGCTGAATGCAGGGTGGCTTTCCAAAGAGGCTTTTATGAATTCTAGTGGGCACCAAATTCCCAGATCCAGCTTGAGAGGGGCCTCGTCTCTACACGTTGTAGTCGTGCAGGGACGACGCGTCTGGAAGTTCCTGGCATTGCTAGACCAGCTGCTACTGCGACGGTGGGATGCCTTCGAGTCTCGAAATCCTGGACTTGATCGAAACCACGGTGCCTGCTGGTGAGATCAGAAGCCCTAAGGATGTGCCCTGCTGAGTTTCGATGAACACTGTTCGTCGTAGTTGGCTTCATGCACTGATCCGGTCAACAGCCCCACAAACAGGAGACTCTTCACTTGGATTCCGCGCTGCTCTGTCGACGCAGTCCGGCAATCACAGAAAAATAACGCTGTTCACGACTGACAACGAAAATATTTTGTTTCAGTTCGGAGCAGCGAACGTAGGGCAAATGCGACGGCAAGTGTGAGCGACTGACGCTACATATGAGAGCCGAAAGCAATGTCGTAGCTTCCTGATAGGTTTTCTGTTCTGCAAAGAAGCACGACCACTACAATGCTAGTACAGCAGCTGTCACTTGGCTTCAAAAAACCTTCTACATACGCCACATGCCTGTTTAGTCGCATACATACGGGATCTCTGCCACTGTGGCCAGTTGAATGAGATAGCTGGGCGAAGGTTCTTCGCGATACGGCGAGCACTTCGACTTGTGCATCAGCAAAGCTAAGAAGGTGTTGTTTTCAGGTGCAGTGCCACACCTTGCATCCCTGGTCGGTGCCGTCGGCCAGGAAAGTGTAGGTGAATGTACGAGCGGTGGCGACGGCAAGTTCGATGCTGTGATGCTCAGGGCGTAACTCGCCTTGGTTGGTTCAACCAGTGTCTGGAATATAAGTGCCCTTATCTTTGAAGGTTAGCCTCGTCAGCCTTGGCATGAAAACTGCTCCCACTTGACATAAAGGTAGGCGGAACCTCTGGCTTCGAAGCTGCCTTCTTTATTAGTTTGCAGCATACAGCTGGGATTAAACGTTGCGCTCGTCTGCCGTGTTCCTCAAACATATGATTGCAAGAAGCCGCCGAACCGATTGCCCCGTCTATCTTGCCTAGAGGTGTGGAGAGCGAGGAAGTTTCTGGTCCGGGGAAGCAGCGGGGACGATAACCTGTTGTTTGCGCTGAGGAGACCATCATGGGCTTTTTCTTCACCGGTGATGAACGCCTGCTCGCTTCCTTGGGTTTGAGACCGCTTATGTATTGATGTGGGCCCTTTGAGATTATATCAGGGCTCAACATGGAAAGCGGTGGCATTGCTGTTACAAGAGAGTCGATGAACTCCTTGGGCTCTAATCCGGTGGCAGTTCTGGAGTTTCCGTAGCCTTGGGCACGTCATCTGGGGCAACTGCGCTGTTTTCGGCGAAGGCCTCGACTGCTCCTTCACCTTCCGTACATCTTGCCTTTGTGATATTGCGTCCCGTACTGGCATTGCGGGATATCAGGCGTAATGTGGTCGGTGGTGCAGGTGCTTCCTTGAGAAGCAGCGGTGTTTTTTGGCGGGTTGTCTTCTTGATGTTCGTCGCTAAACAGGCGGCATTCTTCTTTCACCGAGACTAGGTGGACCTCGAGGGGGGGGGAGGGGGGAGCACGCATCTTCGTCCTCGAAGGCAGTGTCCCGGCTCACCGGCTTGCACTCGGGCTACTCCAGCACTTGAGAATGCACAGAGGCTAAAGGTGACGCAGCCGAAGATTTGCTGCTGCAGGAGGTATTCCGGTTTTCGCTCATGGACTTGGTGCGTCTTACTGCGCAGAGCGTCACGGTTTCTACTGGTCTTCGTCGCGGCTCATGTCTTTCTCTTCGCGTAAGAACATAGGTGGTCGCGCGCAGCGCGTGTCTATGGCGTGTCATAACCTTCTTTCTCTTCAGTGGCATTTTTCTAAGGACGCTCATGGTTTATGCAGTGTTGTCCTGGTATACGTTTTGGCTCTGGCGATGGCTTCGTTTCACAACGAAGGAATGCCATGAAAACCAGCCAAATGGTGAATAGGAAGCCTTAAGTGGCCCTTCAGATTTGCCTTTCTGGATATTTCAGAAAAAAAATGGCTGGCGGGTTACTATTGCTAAACACAAAATAATTTACGAAAGCACCGTTTTTTGCAGGCGGACACCACCGCCACGCACCTGAAAGCGCGATGGAGGTGTATGCTGACCCAGGGCGCTATCTATGCGCGTCTTCAACTTTTTCATCGTCAACGCCAATTCACCCACTGTACGCTGGTGGCTTATGTTCCAGTGCTGCGTTTCTGCAGAAATGTTGTCCACGCCAACACGTATTGCCCTCCTGCCGTATTTCTGCAACAACGTTGTCCACGCCAACGCATGCTGTAAAGAAAGAAGGAAACAGAGAAGCTGAAACAGCAGTTCCTCGGAAAGAAGCGCCAAGCTTGGGTAAAGTGCTACAAAGCAGAAACAGACGGCAACAGAAACCTGGGCGCCCTTGGAGACACCCGAACGGCGGCGCCCCGAAGAGAGCGGACAAAAGACCACCAACAGCCCGGCGCCTTTAATTGGCAGCGACATTGGGGAGAGCCGCGAGGTCGGCTACAGACGGCGCTTGAGCTACACGCCCGCAAGCGGTCTCCTTCCCGAATGAAATCCAGATGTCAAACACGGCGCAAGTGTGGGGGTGGGGACGCGACCACCAAACCATGTGCACGTGCGGGTGAGAGAGAAAGAGTGCCTCGTGGATATTGAGGGTGAAAAAGCGTGTGGACGGGGCCAGTGCGAAAGAACAGTCGTCGGAAGTAGACTTGTGTAATGCCCCTTGAATATAGCCAATGTTTTTGTTATCGTTAAACAGTTTTGTCCCTGTGTAATTTTTCCGCTGTTATTCGAACCCCAAAAGTTTTAAAGTTCAGAGTTGTAGCATTATCGCTAAATTTAAAAGAAACTACTAGATGTACATTACATGGTGCCGAAACCCGGGATGAGAAGACAGCGGTGAAATCCCAACGGACCACGAGGGACTCCAGAGACTGAGCTGAAGAAACGAAAACATGGAAAAGCTCAAGGCCAAGAGGAGAAGTCGACGAGGGCAGAACACCATCATAATCAACTAGGCCACATCAGTGCTGCCGACAGCCGACGTTCATCAACTGGCAGCGCTGCTGCATAGACTACAAGTAAGGAACGATGAACTGCGGAAGTTAAACGACGACATGGAGGACCATCTACTGGAGGAAGCTTTCGAGACCGAATTCACCGAGGCCATCGAATACGACGACCGGGCCATGAACACAATCGGTCTACTCAAGGCTCGGATAGCAGCTTCGCAACCGACAACGCCTGCAGCACACAGCGCCGAATCGACGCAAGCGTCGCTGCGGACACCAAGGCACAGTGGCTTAAAGCTCCCGACGCTGCATCTAGAATCATTCAACGGTGAGCTTGCCAATTGGCAGACTTTTTGGGAATGCTTCCACGAGACGGTGCTTGAAAATCGGAGCTTGTCGAAAGCAGAGAAGTTCCATTACTTAAAGAGCCTCCTCACCGGGCCCGCCTCGTCGGCAGTAAGAGGATTGCAGGCAACAGAGAGGCCTTCTATGACGACGCAGTACAGATACTGCAGCGCCGTTTCGGCGACAAGGGACGAATAGAGCAGGAACACCTTGTCAAGTTAAGGATGCTGCCGTCTGTATCGTCTTCAGGAGATGTGAGGGGACTCCGCCGGCTTTACGACCATGTGCAAGCACACATTTGCGGACATGCTTTGCGACATCGTACTAACAGCGCTGCCGCGAGACATGGTGGTAGAGTTTCATCGACTGACAAGCCGAGCTACAAAGACAGGTGCGTTGTCGTCAGCCGATAGCAGCCCCGCCTCTCCAGCACAGCAGTTCGCCTCTACGCACACAGCAGACAGATCTGACGGCAGGTTAATTGAGATATGAGAGTTTCTGATAGTGGAGACCGAGTGCCGAGAGCGGTGCAAACAAGATCCTGTCACTGTGGCAGAGAAGAAGCCATATCACATGAACCGCTTCGGAAAACGACCGAATCAGCATACTGCCAGCGCCGCTGTGCTTTCTACGCAACCGGAAAAGGCTGAGAAATGTGCCTTCTGAGATTCAAACAAGCACGACACAGAGTTTTGCACAGCTGCGCTGACAAACAAAGAAAAGACAGAGAAGTTAGCCAAGGTAAAAATGTGCTTTCGGTGCACGAAGTGGGGGCACAGATCTAAAGATTGCAGGAGAAAGATAAGCTGTGAGCATTGCGAAAGAAGACATGCCACCTCAATGTGCAATCCAAATTAGACAATAGACAAAACCGACGCACTAACGGAGGTCACTGCCACGAACGTGCATGCAGCCGCTAACAGAAAAGAGACTCAAGAGACAGCGCTGCAGACATTTTGCGCCTTTGCTGTGGGGGACACTAAATACGGCTACATCCTGGGCGTAATGGACGGTGGAAGCCAGAAAACGTTCATTCGAGAAGACATCTCAAAAACACTTGATTTGAAGACGTTGGAAGAGAGCGAATTCCATCTGAACACCTTCGGGAAGCCTGCCGCGCAGTTGCAGAGATGCTGGCTCGTCGAACTTCGCCTTCGGAGTCAGTATAGCGGCCAAGAAACCACAGTAGAGGCTATTGAGGTGCCCTTTATATGCAAGGATGTCCAGCAAGTGCCCGCTGATCACAGTTTTGTGCAAGATATGGAACTCGGAGGAGCATTAATCGCAGACAAATTTCTCTATCCCGGCTTGGCATCAGTCCCAGGAATTGGATTATTAATTGGCGCCGATAACCTCTGGAAATTCCAAACTGGTGAAGTGCAGCGAAGCGACAAAAACGAAGGGTTGGCAGCCGTTAACACCAAGCATGGTTGGACCATCCAGCGGCCGTACAGCGTGACCTCCAACCTCATACTAGCAAACAACGTTTGCATACTACGGATAGGTTTGGAGACAGCTGACCAGGCACACACCACGCCGCAGAACTTCGCGAAACTGGACGCCATAGATTTCCCGGAGACGCCCAACGCCCCAGCACTGTACAATATAGTTGCAGAAGAAAGAAAGAGACGAACAATTCAACTTTTCGTCTCTGAACACAATACTCCATTGGTGCGAGCAGAACATTATAGCAGCCTTACTCTCTTGCTGAGAGTGACAGCCTGGATACGAAGATTTGTAAACAACTGCCGGAAAAGAAATGCTATTGCTGAGGAGTTCCTTACTGCGGAAGAGACTGACACAACACGCAACTTCTGGATTAGATGTGCCCAAAGAGAAGGCTTCGAGCATGAAATTAGGACGCTATCCCGCGCAGAAACGCTATGTAACTCGCAAGCTGCTCAGCTTCAACTCTTTCGAGATACCGAGGGGTTGCGTCGGGTTACAGGAAGACTGCAATTCGCAACGCTGCCAGAAGAAGTGAAGCACCCTATTCTCCTCCCGAAGGATAACGCTGTTGCAAACCTGGTGATGAATGCAGCGCACCGCCGCACCTTACACGGGGGGGGGGGGGGGGGGGTGCAGTCAAGTATGACAGAACTTCGCGAGTCGTTCTGAATTCCTAGCGCCCGGCAGCAACTAAAGAAAATCATAGCGTCCTTCCCTGTGTGCTGCCGACAACGACTTAAAGGGACACTGAGGAGAAATTGAAGTTGGCTTGTATCGATAGAATAGCAGCTCCTGATCACAAAAACGCCACTCTTACTGAAAACAAAGCTCTATGGACCTCCTTCACCCCGCGACGTCACGAAGATGCGGTGGCGCTGATGCTAGCAGCGACTTTCGCATGGTAGGCAAAACAGGTTCCGCTTGCCCGTGCCTACCGCAGCTGCCGCAGTTACCGGCGGCTGCTTCAAGCCTGTGCACTGCAGAAGCAGCATATATTGACCAGCTGCGTCACTGCTGGATCCGCGTAGTAGCATAAAAAATATTAGATTAGGCTCGATAGGTTTCTCGCGCATAAATGCCGCATTCGGAAACTGGCTAACAGGCATTGGGCCACGGTAGTAAAGCGCGAAGTCTGGGAGTCGATAGGCACTGCCACTCAATGCACTTAATAGCATGCAAGTTACTGTGTTCATTCACCTGAACTTCAGGATAGTAGGCTGATAATTGCTCAAGGAAAAAAAAGACATTTGTAGCTGCACACGTACTTATCACCTTGAGCTGGAGTGCACGGGGCGCCGACAGGTTCACTCGCCCCCAAGGAATGCGTTTTTTTGTTAATAGCACACCATGTTTAAATGGCGCGTTTTGTGACATTTAATATTTACTTGAAACTATTTCTTGATATGACGACGTAATTATTTCATTCGAGTAGAAAGAAGTCTGGTAAGTTGTGTCAATCTTCCGCGGTCGCGTTGGTGTGCTTAGAATAGCGTACCTTAAGTGTGCTAAACGCCATATGCTTTTTCATTGCATCATGCATGTGTCATGTTTCATGAAGTAATACATGATCGCGAAGCTTGTTTGGAAAGAAGCAGCCGCAGGCGTGCTACTAACAGACACGTGGCGAGATTGAGAGGGGACGCGGCATGAAAAGTGTTTTCGTTATTCATGCATGCAATATGTAACTAAACTTGGTGCAAATATGAAATTCCTACGCTAGTTTCAGTCATTCCTTTTATTTATAGCTATACCTGGTGCTGTTCTGGGTAATTATAATTAACACCGTCGTCAAGTCCCCCCAAGTTAGGTCTCAAATAATTGAGTAGATAGTGCGCAGTTTTTTTATGCCAGCATGTGCATAAAGCCCTGTTCTGTATGATGACGCGATTAGTTCTTTTTCTATATGATCAGTACTTACGCATGCATAGTTACATGAAAACGTTTCTTACAAAAAATAACTAACACAATACTGCACGTGTAGGGAAAAAAATCTAGAGATTTATTACGCTCCTCAACGTCTCAGGAATAGTTTGCGACAAATGGAATCATTTGATTTTCATGCGAATTACGAAGGTGAGTGATCCAGTCGCAGAAAATGTGAGAGGTCACAAAACGAACCTTAAAGTTTATTCCCTCGTTTATGGCATCTTCGCTTTCGCTTTGGTCAAAGAAATGCGGCACTGAAATCAAAGAAATTACCTCACAATTTTTGACGACCACATTTCTAAAAAGCGTAATTTATAAATTTGTACTCAATATTTTGCTATAATTTTTCGTCACGAAACTAGACTTCAGGGCTAGGAAAGAAAATAATTCTAGAAATCAAAAATTTTCATCAAATCGACCAGCTTAACAAGAGGACAAGTCGGCCTGGCTGGTGCGTGGTCATGCGGCTAAAAACAGCGCTAAGCGAGACAGGAGATCGGGGACACGACGCTGTCCCCACCTTTCGCGCAGCGCGACACGTACGTATGTCAGCAGACGATGAGCGCATGTCTGCTCCGACGAAACAACGCCAGCACTTCCCCTCACTACTGTCCCGAAGTAAAATCATTCCGGCTAGTGCAGAGTGTCAAAACTTGTTTTATTCAATGCCTAGCGCCCGGCAGCAACTAAAGAAAATCATAGCGTCCTTCCCTGTGTGCTGCCGACAACGACTTAAAGGGACACTGAGGAGAAATTGAAGTTGGCTTGTATCGATAGAATAGCAGCTCCTGATCACAAAAACGCCACTCTTACTGAAAACAAAGCTCTATAATGTAGAAAATAGCAAGAACCAAAATACAGGTATCGCCGCCACAGGCCAATCTCGCAAGTACAAGCGTGATGACTTCCTGGGACAAGAGGCGCCACCTTGGAGGAATTTTCCTTACTTCATGTAAGCCCCGAATCTCTGAGGCTGGGAAAGGAAGGTAGCGCACCGCACCGCTAGCCGTCAAAAATCACGGAGTCTGCGTTCACGACACGTTCACGTCACTCCGTTCTGTGGCGTCATAAGAGTTGCCGTGGCGTCATAAGAGTTCCCTGAGTTTGAATCAGAGCGGCGGGAAAAACTTTTCAACTTCGAATCCAAATTTCATTGAAATAAATGCATCTTTCGCGCCAGGACAAGCGGCAACAAAGCCATGAAATGCCGAACTATCCGATTTTGCTAACAAAAAAAAATGATAGAGTTCTCCGCAGTGTCCCTTTAAGGCGGCAACAGCACCCACGGCACCTCTTCCTTGCGACAGAGTGAGCGGCAATCAGGCTTTTGAATTTGTGGGCATTGATTTTGCCGGCCCATTGTACACAAGAAGGAAGGATGGCAGCTTCAAAAATTACATTGCCCTATTCACCTGCGCAACAACAAGAGCAATTCACCTGGAGCTAGTCTCTAATTTAACTACTGAATGTTTTTTGCTGGATTTACGACGCTTCGTCGCGCGCCGGGTACTGCCTTCGACTATATACAGCGACAACGCTCTGACGTTTAAGAAGGCTTCCAAAGACCTGCAGATGCTATGGAATATTCTTCGCAGCCGCGAAACGCAAGATTACATCACTTCTCAGCAGCTATCTTGGAAGTTCATCGTAGAAAAAGCAGCATGGTGGGGAGGCTGGTGGGAACGAATGGTGAAGACAGTCAAAGGAACGCTGCGGAAAATCCTCGGACATCAAAGCCTCTCATTCGAGGAGCTAGCCACAGTGCTGGCAGACGTAGAGGCAACGATTAATTCCCGGCCACTGGCATACGCCTCCGCAGACCCAAGGGAACCATCGGTCCTGACGCCTTCCCATCTCATCACGGGCAAACGGCTGATCGCTTTGCCTGAAGCAACGACAGAGTCCACTCCTTCGGCCACTGCAACATACATCGGTCGAAGATGGAAATACCGGCAAACTATCATAAATTCATTTTGGAAGCGATGGTTGAAGGAGTACATCCTTCAGTTACGGTCAGCCCACTTCGCCTCTTCAAGCCCTGCGAGTGTCATAGCCGTGGACGACTTGGTGATCGTGCAGAAAGAAAATGCGCCGAGGCATATGTGGCAGACTGCTCGAGCGGCGAGATGGACATTTCCGATCATGCACCGTCAAGGTGCCGTCCGAGGTCATCATAAGACGACCGGTACAGCTCCTCTACCCATTAGAAACGAACATAAAATGAGTTTATACTCACTTTGGGGGGGAGGATGTAAAGAAAGAAGGAAACAGAGAAGCAGAAACAGCAGTTCTCCGGAAAGAAGCGCCAAGCTTGGGTAAAGTGCTACAAAGCAGAAACAGACGGCAACAGAAACCTGGGCGCCCTTGGAGACACCCGAACGGCGGCGCCCCGAGGAGAGCGGACAAAAGATCACCAACAGCCCGGCGCCTTTAATTGGCAGCGACATTGGGGAGAGCCGCGAGGTCGGCTACAGACGGCGCTTGAGCTACACGCCCGCAAGCGGTCTCCTTCCCGAATGAACTCCAGATGTCAAACACGGCGCAAGTGTGGGGGTGGGGACGCGACCACCAAACCATGTGCACGTGCGGGTGAGAGAGGAAGAGTGCCTCGTGGACATTGAGGGTGAAAAGGCGTGTGGACGGGGCCAGTGCGAAAGAACAGTCGTCGGAAGAAGACTTGTGTAATGTCCCTTGAATATAGCCAATGTTTTTGTTATCGTTAAACAGTTTTGTCCCTGTGTAATTTTTCGCTGTTATTCGAACCCCAAAAGTTTTAAAGTTCAGAGTTGTAGCATTATCGCTAGAATTAAAAGAAGCTACTAGATATACATTGCACATGCAGCGCACATCTCTCTGTCACTGCCGCCACATAGCACTAAACGCGAATATTAGTTTGATAGTAGTATTATATGACGAGGCAGATGATGCGCAATGCAGAGCGGGAGAGAGTGTGTCAGTTTAACACGAGAGTGCGGCGATAGCGTAGTGCTCTCGGACATTGGCCAGCGCAGCTGATCTGTTCACGCCGCCACGGGTTCGAATCTTAGTCACGGCAATATTTATTTATATATTCAAGGTCAAGGTGAAGGTTTCAGCGATCTCCCAGCTTTCGCAGATGTGGCACTGCGGAAGAAATCCGGCAGGAGGTGGCCAG
>JARKHS020013185.1:0-25244 GCA_030143305.2 Amblyomma americanum | reverse complement strand
GACTCAACTTAAACGACCTTCAACCGCGCAAGCTTCGCCTGGACCTGATATGTGCAGCCAAGGACCTCCAAGTCCCGGATGCCAACAACTTGCGTATCCACCCCCTAAACAACACCTGCACGATGAGTACTCCGCATCAAGCCGACGCGCTACGCCTGGTCGCCGTCAGACAAATCTCAATTCGAACCCAAGCCTGCACCGTCACCGCCTACATCGCCCCCCCCCCGGATGGTGCAGTAAGAGGAGTAATCACTAACGCCTACTGGGAAGAAACCCCAGCACAGATTCTTGAAGACCTCATCACGGGCAACCCTGGCGTCCCCATCATTGATGCACACCGCATGGGACAGACTCGTTCGATCCTCATCACCTTCCGGGCGGGTCCGTTGCACCGAACCATCTCCTAGGGAGGCGGACTCCATAGAGGGCACCTGGATGGTTGCACAAACTGTAGAAAACCAGGGCATCGCGCGGATGTGTGTACCCTTCAGCGTACGCACAACTGTTCAAGATGCGGTATCGCGCACCCCCGAGAGGACACTCCGACATGCACCCCAGCCTGCATACTCTATGGAGGCGCCCACATGACGGGTACTAAAGGTTGCAAAGCGAGGGGACGGTGCTCACCGCAACCGCACACTTCCCGCAAACCGGAGCGAGACGCGGACCGCGCCAGCGTTCGTCGCTCTAGCAAGTCTCGCTCATCGTCTCGTCGCCGCCAGGGCCAACAGCCTCCACAACTCTCCTGGGCAGACAGAGTAGCAGGCAACAGGCTCAAAGCTACCAGCAAGCCCTCAACCCCCCGCCCACACAGGTGGACCCCCGTGACCGGGAGCTACAGGCCCTGCGAGAGGAGGTGAGTCGTCTTACCTCCCTCATCAAGACCCCCACCTCTACCCCTCTACCGCTTCCGCCAATAGTCCCTCCCACGCAACCCACGCTGCTACCTCAAACACCCACTGAAAGCATAGAACAATCGGACTCCCAAACCCCCACCTCACCTCTACCGAAGAAAAAACGCGCAACAGAGCAACCACCCGTCGCCCAAACTGACCTTCAATTCCTAGAGGCCCGCATGGACGCTAAACTCGCCGAAAGGAGCGCGCGTCTAGAGGCAAAATTTAATCACCTCGTCGACCACCTGTCCCAATGCTTCGAGCAACAAATTGAAGCGGCATTTACGCGCATGGTGCATACCCTTGAAATGAGCCTCGCACGGTACGACACCCGCCTCCAAACAATAGAGCAGGTCCTTCCCTCGCTGCACCTACCCAATCTCCCCCATAAATCCCGCCCACCTACCCCACAGAACCCCCTACCCAACCCACCTACCCTCACTCCACCCAAGCTACAGTATGGCGGGGCGACCACCTAATTCCTTATCAATTCTGCAATGGAACTGCCGCCGCTTCCAGGGCAAACGCGCACCCCTCCAACTCCTCCTTCCCACACTTCCCACGCCCCACATCCTCCTCCTTCAGGACACACATGCCCCTGCAACACTTCCAGCTACAGCTCCGCTCACTCGGACGTAGCGAATACACCCAGGGCTTCCACACATACATCGCTCCATTACACACCAAACGCATCACATCAACTCCGAGACGCCCTGCGTGATCACAGAAATCATACCAGACGCACAATCCACACCATCCATTTTTATTGCAAATATATATCACACACCGTCTCATCCGATGGCTTCATTGGAAACGCTACTGCGCGATCTCCATTGTATTGCAGGCAAGCATCCATTGATTATCGGAGGGGACTTCAACAGTCAACATACTGACTGGGGCTACCGCACCACCACGGGACGAGGAAGGCGACTCTGGTCTTTGGTACAACAGCTCCGCCTCACAATACACAACAACTTTAACACACCCACGAGAACTGGCAACAGTGTCAGCGCGGACACCAGCCCGGACTTGACACTGATCCGCAACCTTGCGGGTATTACGTGGAACACA
Organism: Amblyomma americanum; assembly: GCA_030143305.2. Taxonomy (NCBI): domain Eukaryota; kingdom Metazoa; phylum Arthropoda; class Arachnida; order Ixodida; family Ixodidae; genus Amblyomma; species Amblyomma americanum. Next base: position 23,277 of record JARKHS020013185.1, on the reverse strand, counting down.
ACACATCATACATTAGGGAGCGATCATTACATCATCTCCGTTACATTACCGTACAAACAAAGAACGACCCTTCACCTAACACACAAGCTCACCAACTGGGATGCGGTCCGCGCCGCACGGGCGGCCCTTCCTGACGCCCCCATTACAGACATCGACCAGTGGGTGGCATCACTCATGAACGATGTCTCCGCACATACTCGAACGCTTGACACCACACCAGATACGCCCACCCTCGACACTCGCCTGGCCCACCTATGGGAGGCCCACCATAGCATCCTAGAGCGCTGGAAAGGACAAAAGCTCAATCGGAACCTTAAAAAGCGGCTAGCCGCACTGCAAACACAAATTACTGAGCACTCTGAGGAGCTCCGCTCTAACTCCACTCCAGGAGTTGACCGTATCTCATATAGCATGCTCCGCAATTTGGACGATCAGTCGATTGCCCAGCTCACGGGGTACTTCAACACATGCTGGCAGGAGGGCACCCTTCCGCAGTCCTGGCATCACGTCAAAATATTATTCATACCCAAGCCCCACAAACCCCTTACACCTGCAAATCTTCGTCCCATCTCACTAAGATCATGTCTGGGCAAGCTTTTGGAGCATGTCACACGCGCCCGACTCACCCAACACATGACGGAGCAAGACCTCTATCCGCAAAGCATGGTGGGCTTCCGTCCTCACCTGTCGGCTCAGAACGACATGCTCCAGCTCGCACAGGATATATTTGACGTCCTCATACCGGGCCACACAAAAGCTGTCCTCGCCTTGTATCTCTCCAAGGTCTTTGATCGCCTAGACCATAAAGCGATCATGGCGGCGCTCTCCCCCTTGAACATAGGTGAATGTATGTACACCTATATTCAAGCATTCCTTACTAACCGCACGGTCGAAATTCACTTCGGTCCCCACACATCCCGCCCATACACCCTTAGTGGGGTTGGCACCCCCCAGGGATCTGTCCTCTCCCCTCTCCTCTTCAATGTCAAACATCCTCCTAGCCCGCAAACTACTAACTATCCCTCACCTTCGGCATACACTCTATGCTGATGATACCACTCTGTTGACCACCCATGGCAGTGATGGAGACATAGAGCATACTCTGCAGTCGGCAGCTACCCTCACCCAAACACATGCGCGGAGTATCGAACTCTCATGCTCTGCGGAGAAGTCGGAGCTCCTCATACTCGCCCCACAACCCGAAACTGCCCCACAGTCCCTATAACCGTGAAACTGGAAAACCGGTACATCCCGGAGGTACACACTCTCCGGGTACTGGGCCTCCACATCCAGAACAACGGGAAAAAACTCTCACCATCCAGAAACTCAAGCATACGGCGGTGTCGATATCCCACCTAATCCGCCGAGTTTCTGGACACCACCGGGGCATGAAGGAGCATGACCTATGTCGTCTCATTCATGCCTTCGTCCTCAGCCGCTTTCTCTTCACGCTCCCCTACCTGAAACTCGAGGCCACAGAAATCTCCACCCTGGATGCCATGATCCGAACAGCATTTAAGACAGCACTACACCTGCCCCTGAATACCTCAACCGAAAAACTCCTCCTGCTAGGCCTACACAACACGATAGGTGAGCTTATCGAGGCCCACCGACAGACACAATACATACGTCTCGCGAGAACCACCACCGGCAGACACATCCTACACACCCTCGGCATTAGGATACCAGCCACGGATCCCACACAGCTCCCGGTCCCCCACCACGTTTACCGCGAGCTACTTATTAAACCTCTCCCTAAAAACATGCACCACACCTACCACGAACCGCGCCGTAGAGCTCGTTCACGGGCGCTCCACAAAAACTATGGCATGGAACCGGATGCCGTTTGGGTGGATGCCGCATGCACAGGCGAGGACGCGGCTGCAGCCATCACGAACCCCTCCCTACAACCGATTGCTACCCTTCACATATCCCCCACTGCCACTTCGGAGGAGGCTAAAGAGGCCGCTATTACCCTAGCCATCACGCGCACGGAGGCCCGGTATATACTATCGGACTCTCAAACTACCATACTTAATTTCGACCGCGGGAGAGTTCACGTCCCTGCATTTCGCATATTGAACTCCCTCGCCGCACACCCGCCCCGCCACATGGAGCTAATATGGGTGCCTGCCCACTCCGGGAATCCCGGAAACGAGGCTGCCAATGCTTTAGCCCGAGGTTCTCTCAACCGGGCACCGGCGGCCTCCGATCTGGGGTTCTCACGGGAGCGCATGCATTCCTTAGGTGAACTGACGCAGGCCTGCAAAGCCGAGCATCGGCTGTACCCCCACCCCATCTTTCCCTCGACAATTATCATCAGACACTTTGGAGGCGGCTTCAAACACGCACCTTACCCACCCCTTATATAAGCTCGCGCTATCACCAAGCCCACACAAACCCCTACTGTACCCTCGGCCACCACCCCAAAGCCACTCTCGATCATGTCCTTTTCCTCTGCCCGGCGGATCCTCCCCCGCGGGGACTGGAGCACCTTACCACTTGGGAGGCTTGGGAGACCCTACTGCACTCCGAGGACCCGGCCAAGCAAGCCATCGCCACAGACCGGGCTGCCAGCGTCATGAGCCTCCGGGACATGAACGTTTGAGCGCAGTGGGGCCGTGCGGGGGCCCAAGGACCTGTGCGTCTTAAACTCCCCTCTATGTAATAAAGTTTACACCACCACCCCCTGCCAGTGGCCACATGACAGAGATAACACGAGTAGTGCTCCACATCAAAATTAGCAGTGAGGAATCGCAGTGCACTACCTAATGCTACTCGCAGCAACATGCATTCCAAAGGTTCTGCTGCCACATTTCTTGGAGCTTTGATTGTCCAGTATGGCCTACAAGTGTCGGCGTTATCACTAACGGCAGCATGCTATATCTACCGCCATTTCACCGCCCTTCACAGGGGCACAGCACCACGTCTGCAATGGAGAGCTCACCGAAGTTGTTCTTTCAGGTGGTCCTTCTGTTAAGCGCGTCACTGGAGACACCATCCCCGGAATCCTGGCTGAATACTATCTGGACTGACAGACGTGGAAAATGCACGCGGAAGCCACTTCTGAGCAGCTGTTGCCGGCTCTTCTGGCAATCAGGATGGTCTACACGTGTCGACGCTGTCACTAACGGAAGCATATGCTATATCTACAGCCATTTCACCGCCCTTCACTGGGGCCCAGCACCACGTCTGCAATGGAGAGCTCACCGAAGTTGATCTTTCAGGTGGTCCTTGTGTTAAGCGCGTCACTGGAGGCACCGTCCCCGGAATCCTGGCTGAACCCTACCTGGACTGAGAGACGTGGAAAATGGACGCGGAAGCCACTTCTGAGCAGCTCTGGCCGGCTCTTATGGCAATCAGGATAATCTACACGCGTCGACGCTATCACTAACGGAAGCATATGCTATATCTACAGCCATTTCACCACCCTTCACGGGGCACAGCACCACGTCTGCAATGCCGAGCTCACCGAAGTTGATCTTTCAGGTGGTCTTTCTGTTAAGCGCGTCACTGGATGCACCGTCCCCGGAATCCTGGCTAAACCCTACCTGGACTGACAGACGTGAAGAACGGAACCGGAAGCCACTCCTGGACACCAGCCGCCAGTTCTGCTCGCAAACAGTATGGTCTCCACGAGTCCACCCTATCACAAATGAAAGCCTGCTATATCTACTGCAGTTTCACCGCCGTCAACTTGACCCAGCACCATGTCTGCGATAGAAAGCTCACCGAAATTGTTCTTTAAGGTTGTCCTACTGTTAAGCGCGTCACTGCAGGCACCGTCCAATGCAATCCTGACTGAACCCGACCTGGACTGAATGACGTGAAAAATGGACGCGGAAGCCACTCCTGGACGCCTACCGCCAGCTCTGCTGGGAAACCAGGATGGTCTACACGTGTCCACCCTATCACTAATGAAAGCCTGTTATATCTACTGCAGTTTCACCGCCCTCAACTGGACCCAGCACATTGTCTGCAATGGAGAGCTGACCGATATTGTTTCTTTAGGTGGTCCTTCTGTTAAGCGCGTCACTGTAGGCACCGTCCACAATATCGTGGCTGAACCATACCTCGACTGACAGACGTGAAAAATGGACGCGGAAGCCTCTCCAGGACACCTGCCGGCAGCTCTGCTCGCAACCAGGATGGTCTACACGTGTCCACCCTATCACTAATGAAAGCCTGCTATATCGGCTGCAGTTTCACCGCCCTACACTGAGCCGAGCACCATGTCTGCAATGGAGAGATCACCGATGTTGTTCTCTTAGGTGGTCCTTCTGTTAAGCGTGTTACTGGAGGCACCATCGAACGCAATCCTGACTGAACCCTACCTGGACTGACAGACATGAAAAGTGGACGCGGAAGCCACTCCTGGACACCTGCTTCCAGCTCTGCTGGCAACCAGGATGGTCTACACGTGTCCACCCTATCACTAATGAAAGCCTGGAATATCTACTGCAGTTTCACCGCCCTAAAGTGGGCCCAGCACCATATCTGCAATAAAGAGCTCAACGATATTTTTCTTTAAGGTAGTCCTTCTGTTAAGCGCGCCACTTGAGGTACCGTCCCCAGAATCGTTGCTGAACCATACCTGGACTGACAGACGTGAAAAATGGACGCAGAAGCCACTCCTGGACACCTGCCGCCAGCTCTGCTCGCAATCAGGATGGTCTGCACGTGTCGAACCTATCACTAATGGAGGCGGGCTATATCTACTGCTGTTTCACCGCCCTCAACTGGGCCCAGCACCATGCCTGCAAAAGAGAGCTCACCGATATTGTTCTTTTAGGTTGTCCTTCTGTTAACCGGGTCACTCGAGGCACAGTGCCCACAATCCTGGCTGAACCATACCTGGACTGAGAGACGTTAAAAATGGACGCGGGAACCACTCCTGGACACCTGCCGCCAGCTCTGCCCGCAACCAGGATGGTCTACACGTGTCGACCTTATCACTAATGAAAACCTGCTATATCTACTGCAGTTTCACCGCCCTCAACTGGACCCAGCCCCATGTCTGCAATAGAGTGCTCACCGTTATTGTTCCTCGAGGTGGTCCTTCTGTTAAGCGCGTCACAGGAGGCAGTCCCCAGAATCCTGCCTGAACCCTACCTGGACTGACGGACGTGAAAAATGGACGCGGAAGCCACTCCTGGACACCTGCCGCCAGCTCTGCTCGCCACAAGGATGGACTAACTTGTCGACTTTATCACTAATAAAAACCTGCTATATCTACTGCAGTTTCACCGCCCTCAACTGGACCCAGCACAATGTCTGCAATGGAGAGCTCACCGATATTGTTCTTTTAGGTGGTCCTTCTGTTAAGCGCGTCACTGGAGGCACCGTCCCTAATATCGTGGATGAACCATACCTCGACTTACAGAAGTGAAAAATGGATGCGGAAGCCTCTCCAGGACACCTGCCGCCAGCTCTGCTCGCAACCAGGATGGTCTACATGTTTCCACCCTATCACTAATGAAAGCCTGCTATATCTACTGCAGTTTCACCGCCCTAATTTGGGCCCAGCACCATGTCTGTATTGGAGAGCTCACCGATACTGTTCTTTCAATTAGTCCTGTTAGCGCGTCACTGGAGGCACCGTCCCAGAATCGTACCTGAACCATACCTGGACTTACAGACGTGAAAAAAGGACGCGGAAGCCACTCTTGGACACTTGCTTCCAGCTCTGCTCGCCACCAGGATGGTCTACACTTGTCCATCCTATCACTAATTAAAGCCTGCTATATCTGCTGCAGTTTCACTGCCCTCAACTGGGCCCAGCGCCATGTTCGCAATGGAGAGATCACCGATGTTGTTCTCTTAGGTGGTCCTTCTGTTAAGCGCGTTACGGGAGGCACCGTCCCCAGAATCGTGGCTGAATCATACCTCGACTGACAGACGTGAAAAATGGACGCGGAAGCCACTCCTGGACACCTGCCGCCAGCTCTGCTCGCAACCAGGATGGTCTCCACGAGTCCACCCTATCACTACTGGAAGCCTGCTATATCTACTGCACTTTCATCGCCCTCAACTGGGCCTAGCACCACGTCTGCAATGGAGAGCTCACCGGTGTTGTTCTTTCAGGTGGTCATTCTGTTAATAGCGTAACCGGAGGCACCGTCCCCAGAATCCTGGCTGAACTGTACCTGTGCTACAAGACGCGAAAAATGGATGCGGAAGCCACTCCTGGACACCTGCCCAATGCTCTGCTCGCAACCGGGATGGTCTACACGTGTCGACTCTATAACTAATGGCAGCCTGCTATATCTACTTCAGTTTCACCGCCCTAAACTGGGCCCAGCACCATGTCTGTATTGGAGAGCTCACCGATATTGTTCTTTCAGGTAATCCTTCTGTTAGCGCGTCACTGGAGGCACCGTCCCAGAATCGTACCTGAACCATACCTGGACATACAGACGTGAAAAAAGGACACTGAAGCCACGCTTGGACACTTGCTTCCAGCTCTGCTCGCCATCAGGATGGTCTACACGTGTCCATCCTATCACTAATGAAAGCCTACTATATCTGCTGCAGTTTCACCGCCCTCAACTGGGCCCAGCACCATGTCTGCAATGGAGAAATCACCGATGTTGTTCTCTTAGGTGGTCCTTCTGTTAAGCGCGTTACGGGAGGCACCGTCCCCAGAATCGTGGCTGAATCATACCTCGACTGACAGACGTGAAAAAGGGACGCGGAAGCCACTCCTCGACACCTGCCGCCAGCTCTGCTCGCAACCAGGATGGTCTCCACGAGTCCACCCTATCAATGATAGAAGCCTGCTTTATCTACCGTAGTTTCACCGCCCTCAACTGGACCTAGCACCACGTCTGCAGTGGAGAGCTCACCGCTGTTGTTCTTTCAGGTGGTCATTCTGTTAATAGCGTAACCGGAGGCACCGTCCCCAGAATCCTGGCTGAACTGTACCTGTGCTACAAGACGCGAAAAATGGATGCGGAAGCCACTCCTGGACACCTTCCGCATGCTCTGCTCGCAACCAGGATGGTCTACACGTGTCGACCCTACCACTAATGGCAGCCTGCTATATCTACTTCAGTTTCACCGCCCTAAACTGGGCCCAGCACCATGTCTGTATTGGGGAGCTCACCGATATTGTTCTTTCAGGTAGTCCTTCTGTTAGCGCGTCACTGGAGGGACCGTCCCAGAATCGTACCTGAACCATACCTGGACTTACAGACGTGAAAAAAGGACGCTGAAGCCACGCTTGGACACTTGCTTCCAGCTCTGCTCGCCATCAGGATGGTCTACATGTGTCCATCCTATCACTAATGAAAGCCTACTATATCTGCTGCAGTTTCACCGCCCTCAACTGGGCCCAGCACCATGTCTGCAATGGAGAGATCACCGATGTTGTTCTCTTAGGTGGTCCTTCTGTTAAGCGCGTTACGGGAGGCACCGTCCCCAGAATCGTGGCTGAATGATACCTCGACTGACAGACGTGAAAAAGGGACGCGGAAGCCACTCCTGGACACCTGCCGCCAGCTCTGCTCGCAACCAGGATGGTCTCCACGAGTCCACCCTATCACTACTGGAAGCCTGCTATATCTACCGCACTTTCATCGCCCTCAACTGGGCCTAGCACCACGTCTGGAATGGAGAGCTCACCGGTGTTGTTCTTTCAGGTGGTCATTCTGTTAATAGCGTAACCGGAGGCACCGTCCCCAGAATCCTGGCTGAACTGTACCTGTGCTACAAGACGCGAAAAATGGATGCGGAAGCCACTCCTGGGCACCTGCCGCATGCTCTGCTCGCAACCAGAATGGTCTACACGTGTCGACCCTATCACTAATGGCAGCCTGCTATATCTACTTCAGTTTCACCGCCCTAAACTGGGCCCAGCACCATGTCTGTATTGGAGAGCTCACCGATATTGTTCTTTCAGGTAGTCCTTCTGTTAGCGCGTCACTGGAGGCACCGTCCCAGAATCGTACCTGAACCATACCTGGACTTACAGACGTGAAAAAAGGACGCTGAAGCCACGCTTGGACACTTGCTTCCAGCTCTGCTCGCCATCAGGATGGTCTACACGTGTCCATCCTATCACTAATGAAAGCCTACTATAACTGCTGCAGTTTCACCGCCCTCAACTGGGCCCAGCACCATGTCTGCAATGGAGAGATCACCGATGTTGTTCTCTTAGGTGGTCCTTCTGTTAAGCGCGTTACGGGAGGCACCGTCCCCAGAATCGTGGCTGAATCATACCTGGACTGACAGACGTGAAAAAGGGACGCGGAAGCCACTCCTGGACACCTGGCGCCTGCTCTGCTCGCAACCAGGATGGTCTCCACGAGTCCACCCTATCACTACTGGAAGCTTGCTATTTCTACCGCACTTTCATCGCCCTCAACTGGGCATAGCACCACGTCTGCAGTGGAGAGCTCACCGGTGTTGTTCTTTCAGGTGGTCATTCTGTTAATAGCGTAACCGGAGGTACCGTCCCCAGAATCCTGGCTGAACTGTACCTGTGCTACAAGACGCGAAAAATCGATGCGGAAGCCACTCCTGGGCACCTGCCGCATGCTCTGCTCGCAACCAGAATGGTCTACACGTGTCGACCCTATCACTAATGGCGGCCTGCTATATCTACTTCAGTTTCACCGCCCTAAACTGGACCCAGCACCATGTCTGTATTGGACAGCTCACCGATATTGTTCTTTCAGGTAGTCCTTCTGTTAAGCGCGTCACTGGAGGCACCGTCCCAGAATCGTGCCTGAATCATACCTCGACTGACAGACGTGAAAAATGGACGCGGAAGCCACTCCTGGACACCTGCCGCCAGCTCTGCTCGCAACCAGGATGGTCTCCACGAGTCCACCCTATCACTACTGGAAGCCTGCTATATCTACCGCACTTTCATCGCCCTCATCTGGGCCTAGCACCACGTCTGCAATGGAGAGCTCACCGATGTTGATCTTTCAGGTGGTCATTCTTTTAATAGCGTAACCGGAGGCACCGTCCCCAGAATCCTTGCTGAACTGTACCTGTGCTACAAGACGCGAAAAATGGATGCGGAAGCCACTCCTGGACACCTGCAGCATGCTCTGCTCGCAACCAGGATGGTGTACACGTGTCGACCCTATCACTAATGGCAGCCTGCTATATCTACTTCAGTTTCACCGCCCTAAACTGGGCCCAGCACCATGTCTGTATTGGAGAGCTCACCGATATTGTTCTTTCAGGTAGTCCTTCTGTTAGCGCGTCACTGGAGGCACCGTCCCAGAATCGTACCTGAACCACGCCTGGACTTACAGACGTGAAAAAAGGACGCTGAAGCCACGCTTGGACACTTGCTTCCAGCTCTGCTCGCCATCAGGATGGTCTACACGTGTCCATCCTATCACTAATGAAAGCCTACTATATCTGCTGCAGTTTCACCGCCCTCAACTGGGCCCAGCACCATGTCTGCAATGGAGAGATCACCGATGTTGTTCTCTTAGTTGGTCCTTCTGTTAAGCGCGTTACGGGAGGCACCGTCCCCAGAATCGTGGCTGAATCATACCTCGACTGACAGACGTGAAAAAGGGACGTGGAAGCCACACCTGGACACCTGCCGCCAGTTCTGCTCGCAACCAGGATGGTCTCCACGAGTCCACCCTATCACTACTGGAAGCCTGCTATATCTACCGCACTTTCATCGCCCTCATCTGGGCCTAGCACCACGTCTGCAATGGAGAACTCACCGGTGTTGTTCTTTCAGGTGGTCATTCTGTTAATAGCGTAACCGGAGGCACCGTCCCCAGAATCCTGGCTGAACTGTACCTGTGCTACAAGACGCGAAAAATGGATGCGGAAGACACTCCTGGGCACCTGCCGCATGCTCTGCTCGCAACCAGAATGGTGTACACGTGTCGACCCTATCACTAATGGCAGCCTGCTATATCTACTTCAGTTTCACCGCCCTAAACTGGGCCCAGCACCATGTCTGTATTGGAGAGCTCACCGATATTGTTCTTTCAGGTAGTCCTTCTGTTAGCGCGTCACTAGAGGCACCGTCCCAGAATCGTGCCTGAACCATACCTGGACTTAGAGACGTGTAAAAAGGACGCGGAAGCAACTTTTGGACACTTGCCTCTAGCTCTGCTCGCCACCAGGATGGTCTACACGTGTCGACCCCATCACTAATAGAAGCCTGCTATATCTACCGGAGTTTCACCGTCCTCAACTGGTCCTGACACCACGTCTGCAATAGTGAGCACACCGATGTTGTTCTTTAAGGTGGTCCTTCTATTAAGCGCGTCACTGGAGGCACCGTCCCAGAATCGTACCTGAACCATACCTGGACTTACAGACGTGAAAAAAGGACGCTGAAGCCACGCTTGGACACTTGCTTCCAGCTCTGCTCGCCACCAGGATGGTCTACACGTGTCCATCCTATCACTAATGAAAGCCTACTATATCTGCTGCAGTTTCACCGCCCTCAACTGGGCCCAGCACCATGTCTGTGTTGAAGAGCTCACCGATATTGTTCTTTCAGGTGCTCCTTCTGTTAAGCGCGTCACTGGAGGCACCGTCCCAGAATCGTGCCTGAATCATATCTCGACTGAGAGACGTGAAAAACGGACGCGGAAGCCACTCCTGGACACCTGCCACCAGCTCTGCTCGCTACCAGGATGGTCTCCACGAGTCCACCCTATCACTACTGGAAGCCTGCTATATCTACCGCACTTTCATCGCCCTCATCTGGGCCTAGCACCACGTCTGCAATGGAGAGCTCACTGATGTTGTTCTTTCAGGTGGTCATTCTTTTAATAGCGTAACCGGAGGCACCGTCCCCAGAATCCTGGCTGAACTGTACCTGTGCTACAAGACGCGAAAAATGGATGCGGAAGCCACTCCTGGACACCTGCCCAATGCTCTGCTCGCAACCAGGATGGTCTACACGTGTCGACCCTATCACTAATGGCGGCCTGCTATATCTACTACAGTTTCACCGCCATCATCTGGTCCTAACACCACGTCTGCAATAGTGAGCTCACCGACGTTGTTCTTTTAGGTGGTCCTTCTGTTGAGCGCGTCACAGGAGGCACCATTCTCTCAATCCTGGCTGAACCGTCCCTGGACTGACAGACGCGAAAAATGGACGCGGTAGCCACTCCTGCACACCTGCCACAAGCTCTGATGGCAACCAGGATCGTCTACACTTGTCGACACTATCACGGATGGAAGCCTGCTTTATCTACCGCAGTTTCACCGCCCTCAACTGGGTCCAGGACCACGTCTGCAATGCAGAGCACACCGATGTTGTTCTTTCAGGTGGTACTTCTGTTAAGCACGTCACTGGAAGCACCGTCCTCTTAATCCTTGCTGATCCCTACGTGAAATGACAGACGTGAAAATAGACACGGGAGCCACTCCTGCACACCTGCCGCAGGCTCTGCTGGAAACCAGGATGGTCTACATGTGGCGATCCTATCACTAATAGAAGCCTGCTATATCTACCGCAGTTTCACCGCCCCGAACTGGGCCTAACACCACGTCTGCAATGGACAGCTCACCGATGTTGTTCTTGTAGGTGGTCCTTCGGTTAAGCGCGTCACTGGAGGCACCATCCTTTTAATCCTGGCTGAACCCTACCAGGACCGACAGACGCGAAATATGGACGCGGAAGCCACTCCTGGAAACCTGACGCCAGCTCTGCTGGCAACCAGGATGGTCTACACGTGTCCACCCTATCACTAATGAAAGCCGGTTATATCTACTGCAGCTCACCACCCGCAACTGGACCCAGCACAATGTCTGCAATGGAGAGCTCACCGATATTGTTCTTTTAGGGGGGCCTTCTGTTAAGCGCGTCACTCGAGGCACCGTCCCCAATATCGTGGCTGAATCATACCTCGACTGACAGACGTGAAAAATGGACGCGGAAGCCTCTCCTGGACACCTGCCGCATGCTCTGCTCGCAACCAGGATGGTCTACACGTGTCCACCCTATCACTAATGAAAGCCTGTTATATCTACTGCAGTTTCACCGGCCTAAATTGGGCCCAGCACCATGTCTGTATTGGAGAGCTCACCGATATTGTTCTTTCAGGTAGTCCTGTTAGCGCGTCACTGGAGGCACCGTCCCAGAATCGTACCTGAACCATACCTGGACTTACAGACGTGAAAAAAGGACACGGAAGCCACTCTTGGACACTTGCTTCCAGCTCTGCTCGCCACCAGGATGGTCTACACGTGTCCATCCTATCACTAATGAAAGCCTGCTATATCTGCTGCAGTTTCACCGCCCTCAACTGGGCCCAGCGCCATGTTCGCAATGGAGAGATCACCGATGTTGTCTTAGGTGGTCCTTCTGTTAAGCGCGTTACGGGAGGCACCGTCCCGAGAATCGTGGCTGAATCATACCTCGACTGACAGACGTGAAAAATGGACGCGGAATCCACTCCTGGACACCTGCCGCCAGCTCTGCTCGCAACCAGGATGGTCTCCACGAGTCCACCCTATCACTACTGGAAGCCTGCTATATCTACCGCAGTTTCATCGCCCTCAACTGGGCCTAGCACCACGTCTGCAATGGAGAGCTCACCGATGTTGTTCTTTGAGGTGGTCATTCTTTTAATAGCGTAACCGGAGGCACCGTCCCCAGAATCCTGGCTGAACTGTACCTGTGCTACAAGACGCGAAAAATGGATGCGGAAGCCACTCCTGGACACCTGCCGCATGCTCTGCTCGCAACCAGGATGGTCTACACGTGTCGACCCTATCACTAATGGCAGCCTGCTATATCTACCTCAGTTTCACCGCCCTAAACTGGGCCCAGCACCATGGCTGTATTGGAGAGCTCACCGATATTGTTCTTTCAGGTAGTCCTTCTGTTAGCGCGTCACTGGAGGCACCGTCCCAGAATCGTACCTGAACCATGCCTGGACTTACAGACGTGAAAAAAGGACGCTGAAGCCACGCTTGGACACTTGCTTCCAGCTCTGCTCGCCATCAGGATGGTCTACACGTGTCCATCCTATCACTAATGAAAGCCTACTATATCTGCTGCAGTTTCACCGCCCTCAACTGGGCCCAGCACCATGTCTGCAATGGAGAGATCACCGATGTTGTTCTCTTAGTTGGTCCTTCTGTTAAGCGCGTTACGGGAGGCACCGTCCACAGAATCGTGGCTGAATCATACCTCGACTGACAGACGTGAAAAAGGGACGCGGAAGCCACTCCTGGACACCTGCCGCCAGCTCTGCTCGCAACCAGGATGGTCTCCACGAGTCCACCCTATCACTACTGGAAGCCTGCTATATCTACCGCACTTTCATCGCCCTCATCTGGGGCTAGCACCACGTCTGCAATGGAGAACTTACCGGTGTTGTTCTTTCAGGTGGTCATTCTGTTAATAGCGTAACCGGAGGCACCGTCCCCAGAATCCTGGCTGAACTGTATCTGTGCTAGAAGACGCAAAAAATGGATGCGGAAGACACTCCTGGGCACCTGCCGCATGCTCTGCTCGCAACCAGAATGGTCTACACGTGTCGACCCTATCACTAATGGCAGCCTGCTATATCTACTTCAGTTTCACCGCCCTAAACTGGGCCCAGCACCATGTCTGTATTGGAGAGCTCACCGATATTGTTCTTTCAGGTAGTCCTTCCTTTAGCGCGTCACTAGAGGCACCGTCCCAGAATCGTGCCTGAACCATACCTGGACTTACAGACGTGAAAAAAGGACGCGGAAGCAACTTTTGGACACTTGCCTCCAGCTCTGCTCGCCACCAGGATGGTCTACACGTGTCGACCCCATCACTAATAGAAGCCTGCTATATCTACCGGAGTTTCACCGTCCTGAACTGGTCCTGACACCACGTCTGCAATAGTGAGCTCACCGATGTTGTTCTTTTAGCTGGTCCTTCTATTAAGCGCGTCACTGGAGGCACCGTCCCAGAATCGTACCTGAACCATACCTGGACTTACAGACGTGAAAAAAGGACGCTGAAGCCACGCTTGGACACTTGCTTCCAGCTCTGCTCGCCACCAGTATGGTCTACACGTGTCCATCATATCACTAATGAAAGCCTACTATATCTGCTGCAGTTTCACCGCCCTCAACTGGGCCCAGCACCATGTCTGTGTTGGAGAGCTCGCCGATATTGTTCTTTCAGGTGGTCCTTCTGTTAAGCGCGTCACTGGAGGCACCGTCCCAGAATCGTGCCTGAATCATACCTCGACTAACAGACGTGAAAAACGGAAGCGGAAGCCACTCCTGGACACCTGCCACCAGCTCTGCTCGCAACCAGGATGGTCTACACGTGTCCACCCTATCACTAATGAAAGCCGGTTATATCTACTGCAGTTTCACCGCCCGCAACTGGACCCAGCACAATGTCTGCAATGGAGAGCTCACCGATATTGTTCATTTAGGGGGGCCTTCTGTTAAGCGCGCCACTCGAGGCACCGTCCCCAATATCGTGTCTGAATCGTACCTCGACTGACAGACTTGAAAAATGGACGCGGAAGCCACTCCTGGACACCTGCCGCATGCTCTGCTCGCAACCAGGATGGTCTACACGTGTCCACCCTATAACTAATGAAAGCCTGTTATATCTACTTCAGTTTCACCGCCCTAAACTGGGCCCAGCACCATGTCTGTATTGGAGAGCTCACCGATATTGTTCTTTCAGGCAGTCCTGTTAGCGCGTCACTGGAGGCACCGTCCCAGAATCGTACCTGAACCATACCTGGACTTACAGACGTGAAATAAGGACGCGGAAGCCACTCTTGGACACTTGCTTCCAGCTCTGCTCGCCACCAGGATGGTCTACACGTGTCCATCCTATCACTAATGAAAGCCTGCTATATCTGCTGCAGTTTCACCGCCCTCAACTGGGCCCAGCGCCATGTTCGCAATGGAGAGATCACCGATGTTGTTCTCTTAGGTGGTCCTTCTGTTAAGCGTGTTACGGGAGGCACCGTCCCCAGAATCGTGGCTGAATCATACCTCGACTGACAGACGTGAAAAATGGACGCGGAAGCCACTCCTGGACACCTGCCGCCAGCTCTGCTCGCAACCAGGATGGTCTCCACGAGTCCACCCTATCACTACTGGAAGCCTGCTATATCTACCGCAGTTTCATCGCCCTCAACTGGGCCTAGCACCACGTCTGCAATGGAGAGCTCACCGGTGTTGTTCTTTCAGGTGGTCATTCTGTTAATAGCGTAACCGGAGGCACCGTCCCCAGAATCCTGGCTGAACTGTACCTGTGCTACAAGACGCGAAAAATCGATGCGGAAGCCACTCCTGGGCACCTGCCGCATGCTCTGCTCGCAACCAGAATGGTCTACACGTGTCGACCCTATCACTAATGGCAGCCTGCTATATCTACTTCAGTTTCACCGCCCTAAACTGGGCCCAGCACCATGTCTGTATTGGAGAGCTCAACGATATTGTTCTTTCAGGTAGCCCTTCTGTTAAGCGCGTCACTGGAGGCACCGTCCCATAATCGTGCCTGAATCATACCTCGACTGACAGACGTGAAAAATGACGCGGAAGCCACTCCTGGACACCTGCCGCCAGCTCTGCTCGCCATCAGGATGGTCTACACGTGTCCATCTTATCACTAATGAAAGCCTACTATATCTGCTGCAGTTTCACCGCCCTCAACTGGGCCAAGCACCATGTCTGCAATGGAGAGATCACCGATGTTGTTCTCTTAGGTGGTCCTTCTGTCAAGCGCGTTACGGGAGGCACCGTCCCCAGAATCGTGGCTGAATCATACCTCGACTGACAGACGTGAAAAAGGGACGCGGAAGCCACTCCTGGACACCTGCCGCCAGCTCTGCTCGCAACCAGGATGGTCTCCACGAGTCCACCCTATCACTACTGGAAGCCTGCTATATCTACCGCACTTTCATCGCCCTCGACTGGGCCTAGCACCACGTCTGCAATGGAGAGCTCACCGGTGTTGTTCTTTCAGGTGGTCATTCTGTTAATAGCGTAACCGGAGGCACCGTCCCCAGAATCCTGGCTGAACTGTACCTGTGCTACAAGAGGCGAAAAATCGATGCGGAAGCCACTCCTGGGCACCTGCCGCATGCTCTGCTCGCAACCAGAATGGTCTAGACGTGTCGACCCTATCACTAATGGCAGCCTGCTATATCTACTTCAGTTTAACCGCCCTAAACTGGGCCCAGCACCATGTCTTTATTGGACAGCTCACCGATATTGTTCTTTCAGGTAGTCCTTCTGTTAAGCGCGTCACTGGAGGCACCGTCTCAGAATCGTGCCTGAATCATACCTCGACTGACAGACGTGAAAAATGGACGCGGAAGCCACTCCTGGACACCTGCCGCCAGCTCTGCTCGCAACCAGGATGGTCTCCACGAGTCCACCCTATCACTACTGGAAGCCTGCTATATCTACCGCACTTTCATCGCCCTCATCTGGGCCCAGCGCCATGTTCGCAATGGAGAGATCACCGATGTTGTTCTCTTAGGTGGTCCTTCTGTTAAGCGCGTTACGGGAGGCACCGTCCCCAGAATCGTGGCTGAATCATACCTCGAATGACAGACGTGAAAAATGGACGCGGAAGCCACTCCTGGACACCTGCCGCCAGCTCTGCTCGCAACCAGGATGGTCTCCACGAGTCCACCCTATCACTACCGGAAGCCTGCTATATCTACCGCTGTTTCATCCCCCTCAACTGGGCCTAGCACCACGTCTGCAATGGAGAGCTCAACGGTGTTGTTCTTTCAGGTGGTCATTCTGTTAATAGCGTAACCGGAGGCACCGTCCCCAGAATCCTGGCTGAACTGTACCTGTGCTACAAGACGCGAAAAATGGATGCGAAAGCCACTCCTGGGCACCTGCCGCATGCTCTGCTCGCAACCAGAATGGTCTACACGTGTCGACCCTATCATTTATGGCAGCCTGCTATATCTACTTCAGTTTCACCGCCCTAAACTGGGCCCAGCACCATGTCTGTATTGGGGAGCTCACCGATATTGTTCTTTCAGGTAGTCCTTCTATTAGCGCGTCACTAGAGGCACCATCCTCTCAATCCTGGATGAACCCTACCTGGACTGACAGACGTGAAAATGGACACGGAAGCCACTCGTACACACCTGCCGCAGACTCTGCTGGAAACCAGGATGGTCTACATCTGGCGACCCTATCACTAATGGAAGCCTGCTATATCTACCGCAGTTTAACCGCCCTCAACTGGGCAAAGCACCATCTCTGCAATGGAGAGCTCTCCGATATTGTTCTTTAGGGTAGTCCTGTTAAGCGCGTCACTGGAGGCACCGTCCAATGCAATCCTGGCTAAACCCTACCTGGACTGACAGACGCGAAGAATGGACGCGGAAGCCATTCCTGGACACCTGCCGCAAGCTCCGCTGGCAACCAGGATGGTGTACACGAGTCGACCCTATCACTATTGGAATCCTGCTATATCTACCGCAGTTTCACCGTCCTCAACTGGGCCTAACACCACCTCTGCAATGGACAGCTCACCGATGTTGTTCTTGTAGGTGGTCCTTCTGTTAAGCGCGTCACTGGAGGCACCATCCTTTTAATCCTGGCTGAACCCTACCAGGACCGACAGACGCGAAATATGGACGCGGAAGCCACTCCTGCGCATCTGCCAAAGCTCTGCTGGAAGCCAGATTGGTCTACACGTGGCGACCCTATCATTAATGGAAGCCTGATATATCTACCGCAGGTGCGCCGCCCTCAACTGTGCGCAGCACCACGTTTACAATGGGGAACTCACCGACATTGTTCTTTCAGGTGGTTCTTCTGTTAAGCGCGTCACTGGAGGCACCATCGAACGCAATCCTGACTGAACCCTACCTGGACTGACAGACGTGAAAAGTGGACGCGGAAGCCACTCCTGGACACCTGCTACCAGCTCTGCTGGCAACCAGGATGGTCTACACTTATGCACCCTATCACTAATGAAAGCCTGGTATATCTACTGCAGTTTCACCGCCCTCAAGTGGGCCCAGCACCAAATCTGCAATAAAGAGCTCAACGATATTTTTCTTTAAGGTAGTCCTTCTGTTAAGCGCGCCACTTGAGGTACCGTCCCCAGAATCGTTGCTGAACCATACCTGGACTGACAGACGTGAAAAATGGACGCAGAAACCACTCCTGGACACCTGCCGCCAGCTCTGCTCGCAACCAGGATGGTCTGCACGTGTCGAACCTATCAATAATGGAGGCCTGCTATATCTACTGCAGTTTCACCGCCCTCAACTGGGCCCAGCACCAAGTCTGCAAAAGAGAGCTCACCGATATTGTTCTTTTAGGCTGTCCTTCTGTTAACCGCGTCACTGGAGGCACAGTGCCCAGAATCCTGGCTGAACCATACCTGGACTAACAGACGTTAAAAATGGACGCGGAAGCCACTCCTGGACACCTGCCGCCAGCTCTGCTCGCAACCAGGATGGTCTCCACGAGTCCACCCTATCACTACTGAAAGCCTGCTATAACTACCGCACTTTCATCGCCCTCAACTGGGCCTAGCACCACGTCAGCAATGGAGAGCTCACCGATGTTGTTTTTTCAGGTGGTCATTCTGTTAATAGCGTAACCGGAGGCACCGTCCCCAGAATCCTGGCTGAACTGTACCTGTGCTGCAAGACGCGAAAAATGGATGCGCAAGCCACTCCTGGACACCGGCCGCATGCTCTGCTCGCACCCAGGACGATCTACACGTGTCGACCCTATCACTAATGGCAGCCTGCTATATCTGCTTCAGTTTCACCGCCCTAAACTGGGCCCAGCACCATGTCTGTATTGGAGAGCTCACCGATATTGTTCTTTCAGGTAGCCCTTCCATTAAGCACGTCACTGGAGGCACCGTCCCAGAATCGTGCCTGAACAATACCTAGACTTACAGACGTGAGAAATGGACGCGGAAGCTACTCCTGGACACTTGCCGCCAGCTCTCCTCGCCACCACGATGGTCTACATGTGGCGACCCCATCACTAATGGAAGCATGCTATATCTACCGCAGTTTAACCGCCCTCAACTGGGCAAAGCACCATGTCTGCAATGTAGAGCTCTCCGATATTGTTCTTTAAGGTAGTCCTGTTAAGCGCGTCACTGGAGGCACCGTCCAAAGCAATCCTCGCTAAACCCTACCTAGACTGACAGACGCGAAAAATGGACGCGGAAGCCACTCCTGCACACCTGCCTCAAGCGCTGCTGGCAACCAGGATGGTCTACACATGTCGACCCCATCACTGATGGAAGCCTGCTATGTCTACCGCAGTTTCACTGCCCTCAACTGGGCCCAGCACAACGTCTGCAATGCAGAGCTCACCGATGCTGTTCTTTCAGGTGGTAATTATGTTAAGCGCGTCACTGGAAGCACCATCCCCTTAATCCTTGCTTATCCCTACCTGGACTGACAGACGTGAAACATGGACACGGAAGCAACTCCAGGACACCTGCCGCAAGCTCTGCTGGAAACCAGGACGGTCTACATGTGGCACTTTGGCAGCAGCGGCGGAGCGGGTTGGACGTGGAATAATCCGTTCTTCGCTGTGTTTTACAGTCGCAGATGCTGCAGTGTTTCCGCGGTGCTTCGGACAAGAATCTCACCGTGGCCGGTTTTCCTTGGGAAGACTGAATTGAAACACCGTTCTCAAGCATCGTTTCCATATCAGCGAGACGGAGCCAATCAACGGGAGCCGACGGCTGTGACGAAAGCTGTGGAAACTTTTGCAATGGGGGGCGTACTTCGCCAGGCACTTTGGCAGCAGCGGCGGAGCGGGTTGGACGTGGAATAATCCGTTCTTCGCTTTGTTTTACAGGTTGGTCAAACCTCTTCATATTAAGTTCGTTCATGTTGCTTAGCTATCTGCCGCTGCTGCCAACTTGCTAGTCGATATTGGTCACCATGATTCTGGACCATGCGCCTCGAAAAACCGGTCGCGCCATCTCGCGACAGCCGGCGGCGCGGCGGCGCGTAACTCAAAGGCGACGAAAAATAAAAATTGATATTTCGTCGCGCATAGCAGTTAGAAATTAGCTCTCTCGCCTAGATGTTAAATGCATCTTAAAGTTTCATTTAGTCGAGTTTCATCGATGTAGCTTACATATTGCGTTTGCCATGAGCAATGATCTATGACAGCATGGAGCCTATGGCGAGGTCCTGAAAAATACCCCACTTGACTTCAATTTATCGCTCACTACAGCCCTATTTTAAAATATATCGACAAGCTCTAGCAGGTTCACGTAGGGTAATGTCCTACCTTTAAGGAAGTATAAGGTATTTTACATTTCAATGGCGTAAAAGTCTTCCTGCGCTATTTCACTGTTGATCATGCATCATCAGCTTTTTCATGAAACGTGTGGCGCCCTCTCTCGGTGCGTTAGAAAGGCACACGTCCCTGCTCGCGGCCGGGCTCGAGTAGCGGA
The DNA here is from genome assembly GCA_030143305.2 of Amblyomma americanum. Classification (NCBI taxonomy): domain Eukaryota; kingdom Metazoa; phylum Arthropoda; class Arachnida; order Ixodida; family Ixodidae; genus Amblyomma; species Amblyomma americanum. Next base: position 2,894 of record JARKHS020013185.1, on the reverse strand, counting down.
GGCGGCTCGATTCCGGCCGTGCCCTGCTACAGTGTCCCTGCTTTGGTAGGTTGCTTTGGCAGGTTGAGCCTGCCGTACGAATGCGCAGTTTTATCAAAAGTGCCCCCATCGGAGGGAGGCTATGGCCATGGGCTGCTACATAAAATGCTACAAGAAAGCGTGTGCCTTCTATGAGGTATATAGAGGAAATTATAAGAAGACTCTTTTGCTTGACAGGTACATTTTTCATTAAGCGCGTACAGTGACCACACCGGCATAGGTGATAGTGGAATCGCGTACGCAATAACAGTGCAAAGCAATGAAGCTTCTAGGTACTTTCGTTCAAGCAGTGAAATTTGTAATTCCCGGACGCTCATACTTAGAGCTCACTCACCGATACTTGTATATGGTTCTTGCACTGTGCATTCAAAATTGTAAAATCGTGTCTTAATGTCTACATTTCAACACTCATGTTATTAGCCTCAATAGCAGAAAGCTCTTCCAATCTTTTGTCGATGTGGTGCAAGTGCAGCAAGGATGCGTTGAAGTGAATGTTGCATGTGTTGCACATAAGAGGCGGCAAACCTGGTGCTGCGTTTTATGCCAGTAGGTTATTTGTCCAATGTAACAATTAGTAGTCTGGTAGTTCACATTTTTGTCTAGGTTGGTAAAGTGCTTCTCACGATGCGATCGTTCGCCGTCGAGAAGGGGTTTACCATTGCTGTAATCGATGCTAGTTTCGGCAATTCTGTCAAAGATGTACGTGAAGGATGAACCGCTAACGAAGACTTCATAGAGTGGCATGCTGGAAACTATTCTGAAGAGTGTGCCATCAGTTCGGCAAGCCAGTAACCAAGCCGTTACCCAGAGCAGCAATCAAGAGTCAAACTCTAGTTAAATGTTCTTGATTATAATTTAAATCTGCTAAGAAATGAACAGAAGTTATTGTCGGATGACACGATGTTTAAAAGATTACTGGTTTTCACCAGTACGGTGACTCGGCGCTCCACCCAACCCGTTTGTGCAATGCGCCGCTAGCGCGATTCATTAGCGACAGGACGCTACATGCTCGCGGCCCTGAATATGCAGTGAATTTACCGTGTTGCGAATATGTGCAACAATACCCATAAGCACTTTCGCACGAGCGGCGCGAACATATTTTTTTTTTGCATAAGTTCCAACCTACCCTCGTTTTTTTTTCTGCCGCTCTCCTATCTACTTTTCGCTATCCTCTCTCTTTGCTTTTAATTCCACCGGTTGCAGTTCCAGTGCTTGAGGGATTAGATAGCAATCGCTGGGCCGGCAACATTTTTAGCTACTACTTCTTGGATGTGTGACTCCCGGGGAGTTAGCGCGGCTTTTTAAGCGCACAAACCGCGGGAGTCAGAAGAGGGAGCCGTTTCCACGGAACGATCCAGCGACTTTTAAATGTGCCATGCATCTCCATGTTCCTGGTGCTGGCTCCCTTCCCCTGTCGAGCGGACGGAGAGAATTTCAAGCCGTGGAGAGAAGGGGTTGGGGGGCGATGAAAGAACAACTTAAACCGCGAAGAAAAGTTCGGGGAACCTGAAATAGCTTCAAGCCATGAAGAGCCACCGAGAGCCCGGCGATCCTTCCATTGTTATAAACCGGACTCCCCTTCCAACGCGTACACGAGCGCCCACGCGCTGATGCCGATATCTAGCACGGACGCCTCACCTAGGCTTGCTGGCGTCTCCTGCAGTGCGCATGCGCAGACCGGTTTCGGCTTACGCTAAGAGCGCGGACGCTGAGAGCGTACGCCCAGGAAGGGCCATTCGAGTTGGCGCCTCTAGGCCTTTTTTGGGGTGGGATGACTGTCTTTGAAGTGGCACAGGAGGCCTCCGATAATGATGTCCGGCTTGTGTGTAGTTTGCATCCCTTCCTTTCTGAGAACACTGGCCAAGGTTTCGCAGACACCCTTTACGTACTAACGGCATACGCGTTTTTGCCACCAGCGTGTCCTTAGCATAAGCATATCGAGTTGTTTTCGTTGCATCCTTTTCAGTTTTAGATGATACATCGAGTGAAGAATCTTGGGTATCCATTGCCTAGAAATGTTTTCTTTTGCTGATGATGAGTTTTAATGGCGCACTGGCAACCTCGCACCAAGCGTAATGGGTTGAAGTGTTTTCTTCAACACAATGTTAGGTTGCACTCCAAAGGTGCACATATCCTCCCGCACACCGCGATCTAACAAGACGCGAGGCCGTCCAATGGCGCAAACTACAAACTGGCAGCTTCCCACACCCCCTCTTATACAGCAGGATCTTTCCGGAACAGATAGCCCCCATGTGTAAACACTGCTCAACTCCGGCCACACTCATACACATGGTGTGGACTTGTACACATTACAACACAGACAACGCAAACACCCCAGAGACGTGGGAGTCTCTCCTGTGTACTTCCAAGCCAGCAGACCAACGCTGGCTTATCCAGCGCGCGGTGGAGGCCGCGGCATCCCAAAGGATCCCCGCCGACCTCCTCTAAGTCAGCGCAACCGGTCCTTTGACTGGTCCCCTGTTTTTGGGCGCAATAAAAGAGTTTACCTACCGGTGATCACTCTGCGCGGCGCGTGCACTCGCAGTGGTTTGGAGCCTAAGATACGCGTCAAAAATGAGCATATTTTGTTATTCTACAATTTGCGAACAGTCCAAATAGCAAACATGTTGTTTCTGCCAACATGTAATGTGTTCAAAAAGCAGTGATTAAGTTCATTCTGCAGGTTGGTAACGAGTTTCAGCCTAATGACCCGTCTGTTAATCAGCAACATACTCGTTGCTGATTAACACCATGTCGTCAACACCACCACGACACCATGTCGTCAACGCATTCCTGTTCGGAGTTTTGTTCATGCTGCCAACATAGCCTATTACAGCTGCATGAAAGTAGTGGAC
>JARKHS020013184.1:0-97869 GCA_030143305.2 Amblyomma americanum | reverse complement strand
TCCAACACGGAGTTTCTCCAACACGGAGTTTCTCCAACACGGAGTTTCTCCAACACAGATTTTCTCCAACACGAAGTTTCTCCAACACGGAATTTCTCCAACACGGAGTTTCTCCAACACGGAGTTTCTCCAACACGGATTTTCTCCAACACGAAGTTTCTCCAACACGGAGTTTCTCCAACACAGAGTTTCTCCAACACGGAGTTTCTCCAACACGGAGTTTCTCCAACACGGAGTTTCTCCAACACGGAGTTTCTCCAACACGGAGTTTCTCCAACACGGAGTTTCTCCAACACGGAGTTTCTCCAACACGGAGTTTCTCCAACACGGAGTTTCTACCAACACGGAGTTTCTACAACACGGAGTTTCACCAACACGGAGTTTCTCCAACACAGTAGTTTGTCCAACACGGAGATTCTCCAGCACGGAGTTTCTACAACATGGAGTTTCTCCAACACGGAGTTTCTCCAACACGAAGTTTCTCCAACACGGAGTTTCTCCAACACGGAGTTTCTCCAACACGGAGTTTCTCCAACACGGAGTTTCTCCAACACGGAGTTTCTCCAACACGGAGTTTCTCCAACACGGAGTTTCTACAACACGGAGTTTCTCCAACACGGAGTTTCTCCAACACGGAGTTTCTCCAACACGGAGTTTCTCCAACACGGAGTTTCTCCAACACGGAGTTTCTCCAACACGGAGTTCTCCAACACGGAGTTTCTCCAACACGGAGTTTCTACAACACGGAGTTTCTCCAACACGGAGTTTCTCCAACAACGGAGTTTCTCCAACACGGAGTTTCTCCAACAGGAGTTTCTCCAACACAGAGTTTCTCCAACACGGAGTTTCTCCAACACGGAGTTTCTCCAACACGGAGTTTCTCCAACACGGAGTTTCTCCAACAGGGAGTTTCTCCAACAAGGAGTTTCTCCAACACGGAGTTTCTCCAACACGGAGTTTCTCCAACACGGAGTTTCTCCAACACGGAGTTTCTCCAACAACGGAGTTTCTACAACACGGAGTTTCTCCAACAGGGAGTTTCTCCAACACGGAGTTTCTCCAACACGGAGTTTCTCCAACACGGATTATCTCCAACACCGACTTTCCCCAACCCGGAGTTTCTCCAACACTGGAGTTTCTCCAACAAGGAGTTTCTCCAACACGGAGTTTCTCCAACACGGCGTTTCTCCAAAACGGAGTTTCTCCAACACGGAGTTTCTCCAACACGGAGTTTCTCCAACACGGAGTTTCTCCAACACGAAGTTTCTCCAACACGGAGTTTCTCCAACACGGAGTTTCTCCAAAACGGAGTTTCTCCAAACAGTTTCTCCAACACGGAGTTTCCCCAACATGGAATTTCTACAACACAGTTTCTACAACACGGAGTTTCTCCAACACGGATTTTCTCCAACACGGAGTTTCTCCAACACGGAGTTTCTCCAACACGGAGTTTCTCCAACACGATTTTCCCAACACGGAGTTTCTCCAACACGAGAGTTTCTCCAACAGGGAGTTTCTCCAACACAGAGTTTCTCCAACACGGAGTTTCTCCAACACGGATTTCTCCAACACCGAGTTTCTCCAACACGGAGTTTCTCCAACACGGAGTTTCTCCAACAACGGAGTTTCTCCAACACGGAGTTTCTCCAACACGGAGTTTCTCCAACACGGAGTTTCTCCAACACGGAGTTTCTCCAACACGGAGTTTCTCCAACACGGATTTTCTACAACACGGAATTTCTCCAACACGGAGTTTCTCCAACACGGATTTTCTCCAAAACGGAGTTTCTCCAAGACAGATTTTCTCCAACACGAAGTTTCCCCAACATGGAATTTCTACAACACAGTTTCTACAACACGGAGTTTCTCCAACACGGATTTTCTCCAACACGGAGTTTCTCCAACACGGAGTTTCTCCAACACGGAGTTTCTCCAACACGGAGTTTCTCCAACACGGAGTTTCGTCCAACACGGAGTTTCTCCAACAAGAGTTTCTCCAACACGGAGTTTCTCCAACACGGAGTTTCTCCAACTGGAGTTTCTCCAACACGGAGTTTCTCCAACACGGAGGTTCTCCAACACGGAGTTTCTACAACACAGTTTCTCACAACACGGAGTTTCTCCAACACGGATTTTCTCCAACACGGAGTTTCTCCAACACGGAGTTTCTCCAACACGGAGTTTCTCCAACACGGAGTTTCTCCAACACGGAGTTTGCTCCAACACGGAGTTTCTCCAACAAGGAGTTTCTACCAACACGGAGTTTCTCCAACACGAAGTTTACTCCAACACGGAGTTTCTCCAACACGGAGTTTCTCCAACACAGAGTTTCTCCAACACGGAGTTTCTCCAACACGGAGTTTCTCCAACACGGAGTTTCTCCAACACGGAGTTTCTCCAACACAGAGTTTCTCCAACACATAGTTTCTCCAACACGGAGATTCTCCAGCACGGAGTTCTACAACACGGAGTTTCTCCAACACGGAGTTTCTCCAACACGGAGTTTCTCCAACACGGAGTTTCTCCAACACGGAGTTTCTCCAACACGGAGTTTCTCCAACACGGAGTTTCTCCAACACGGAGTTTCTCCAACACGCAGTTTCTCCAACACGGAGTTTCTCCAACAAGGAGTTTCTCCAACACGGAGTTTCTCCAACAAGGAGTTTCTCCAACACGGAGTTTCTCCAACACGAAGTTTCTCCAACACGGAGTTCTCCAACACGGAGTTTCTCCAACACGGAGTTTCTCCAACACGGAGTTTCTCCAACACGGAGTTTCTCCAACAACGGAGTTTCTACAACACGGAGTTTCTCCAACAGGGAGTTTCTCCAACACGGAGTTTCTCCAACACGGAGTTTCTCCAACACGGATTATCTCCAACACCGACTTTCCCCAACCCGGAGTTTCTCCAACACGGAGTTTCTCCAACAAGGAGTTTCTCCAACACGGAGTTTCTCCAACACGGCGTTTCTCCAAAACGGAGTTTCTCCAACACGGAGTTTCTCCAACACGGAGTTTCTCCAACACGGAGTTTCTACAACACGGAGTTTCTCCAACACGGAGTTTCTCCAACACGGATTTTCTCCAACACGGAGTTTCTCCAACACGAAGTTTCTCCAACACGGAGTTTCCTCCAACACGGAGTTTCTCCAACACGGAGTTTCTACAACACGGAGTTTCTCCAACACGGAGTTTCTCCAACAGGAGTTTCTCCAACACGGAGTTTCTCCAACACGGAGTTTCTCCAACACGGAGTTTCTCCAACACGAAGTTTCTCCAACACGGAGTTTCTCCAACACGGAGTTTCTCCAACACGGAGTTTCTCCAACACGGAGTTTCTCCAACACGGAGTTTCTCCAACACGGAGTTTCTCCAACACGGAGTTTCTCCAACACGGAGTTTCTCCAACACGGAGTTTCTCCAACACGGAGTTTCTCCAACACGGAGTTTCTCCAACACGGAGTTTCTCCAACACAGGAGTTTCTCCAACACGAAGTTTCTCCAACACGGAGTTTCTCCAACACGGAGTTTCTCCAACACGAAGTATCTCCAACACGAGTTTCTAAAACACGGAGTTTCTCCAACACGGATTTTCTCTAAAGGGGCGCTCACATTAGCGGGAAAACGCGCAACGCCGGGCGTTTCCCGCGTGCCGCTTCCCGCCCAAGCCGGTTTTTCTCCCGCGGACAGCCTGCTCTCCCGTCCCGCGGAGCGATGGGTTCGGTACCTATTTTTCCCGTGCCGGTGACAGAACAGCCAAGTGGGCGCCGACCGTGAACCGTGACGTCGGTCCCAGTTCAGTGACCCCGTCGGCGGAGGCGGAGGCTGCGCGCGTCCGACCGGCCGGCCCCGGCCGGCCGGGGCACTCGGCGGCTGCTTTGCCAGGGCGACGGGAGGGGAGCTAGCAGGGTGCGCTTTCCAGTCTTCTCTAGTGTGACGTGACTATACCCTTCTCTTTCTGCTCATTCGGGTCCTCCCTCAGCGCCTCCTCTCTCCACATTCCAAGACAACCGCAGCGAGAAAACGCGCGTAGTGTGAGCGTCATTCCGAGGAGCTGCGAGGCAGCGTCGACGTTGACGCTGTGCCGGCGCGGGAAGCTTCCCGCTAGTGTGAGCGCGCCTTAACACGGAGTTTCTCCAACACGCAGTTTCTCCAACAAGGAGTTTCTCCAACACAGAGTTTCTCCAACACAGAGTTTCTCCAACACGGAGTTTCCCCAAAACGGAGTATCTCCAACAGGGAGTTTCTCCAACACGGAGTTTCTCCAACAAGGAGTTTCACCAACACGGAGTTTCTCCAACACGAAATTTATCCAACACGGAGTTTCTTCAACACGAAGTTTCTCCAACACAGAGTTTCTCCAACACGGAGTTTCTCCAACACGGAGTTTCTACAACACGGAGTTTCTACAACACCGAGTTTCTCCAACACGGAGTTTCTCCAACACGGAGTTTGTCCAACACGGAGATTCTCCAACACAGAGTTTCTACAACACGGAGTTTCTCCAACACGGAGTTTCTCCAACACGGAGTTTCTCCAAAACGGAGTTTCTCCAACACGGAGTTTCTCCAACACGGAGTTTCTCCAACACGGAGTTTCTCCAACACGGAGTTTCTCCAACACGGAGTTTCTCCAACACGGAGTTTCTCCAACAAGGAGTTTCTCCAACACGGAGTTTCTCCAACACGGAGTTTCTCCAACACGGAGTTTCTCCAACACGGAGTTTCTCCAACACGGAGTTTCTCCAACACGGAGTTTCTACAACACAGAGTTTCTCCAACACGGAGTTTCTCCAACATCGGAGTTTCTCCAACACGGAAGTTTCTCCAACACGGAGTTTCTCCAACACGGACGTTTCTCCAACACGGAGTTTCTCCAACACGGAGTTTCTCCAACAAGGAGTTTCTCCAACACGGAGTTTCTCCAACACGGAGTTTCTCCAACACGGAGTTTCTCCAACGCGGAGTTTCTCCAACACGGAGTTTCTCCAACACGGAGTTTCTACAACACCGAGTTTCACCAACACGGAGTTTCTCCAACACGGAGTTTCTCCAACACGAGTAGTTTGTCCAACACGGAGATTTCTCCAACAAGGAGTTTCTACAACACGGAGTTTCTCCAACACGGAGTTTCTCCAACACGGAGTTTCTCCAACACGGAGTTTCTCCAACACGGAGTTTCTCCAACACGGAGTTTCTCCAACACGGAGTTTCTACAACACGGAGTTTCTCCAACACGGAGTTTCTCCAACACGGAGTTTCTCCAACACGGAGTTTCTCCAACACGGAGTTTCTCCAACACGGAGTTTCTCCAACACGGAGTTTCTCCAACACGGAGTTTCTCCAACACGGAGTTTCTCCAACACGGAGTTTCTCCAACACGGAAGTTTCTCCAACACGGAGTTTCTCCAACACGGAATTTCTCCAACACGGAGTTTCTCCAACACAGAGTTTCTCCAACACATAATTTCTCCAACACGGAGATTCTCCATCATGGAGTTTCTCCAACACGAAGTATCTCCAACACGGAGTTTCTAAAACACGGAGTTTCTAAAACACGGAGTTTCTACAACACGGAGTTTCTCCAACACGGAGTTTCTCCAACATGGAGTTTATCCAACACGCAGTTTCTCCAACACGGAGTTTCTCCAACACGGAGTTTCCCAACACGGAGTTTCTCCAACACGGAGTTTCTCCAACACGGAGTTTCTCCAACACAGAGTTTATCCAACACGCAGTTTCTCCAACACGGAGATTCTCCAACACTTGCGTTTCTACAACACGTGGTTTCTCCAACACGGAGTTTCTCCAACACGGAGTTTCTCCAGCACGGAGTTTCCCCAACACGGAGTTTCTCCAACACGGAGTTTCTCCAACACGGAGTTTCTCCAACACGGAGTTTCTCCAACACGAATTTTCTGCAACACGGAGTTTCTCCAACACGGAGATTCTACAACACGGAGTTTCTCCAACACGGAGTTTCTCCAACACGGAGTTTCTCCAACACGGAGTTTCTCCAACACGGATTATCTCCAACACCGACTTTTCCCAACCCGGAGTTTCTCCAACACGAAGTTTCTCCAACAAGGAGTTTCTCCAACACGGAGTTTCTCCAACACGGCGTTTCTCCAAAACGGAGTTTCTCCAACACGGAGTTTATCCAACACGAATTTCTCCAACACGGAGTTTCTCCAACACAGTTTCTACAACACGGAATTTCTCCAACACGGAGATTCTCCATCATGGAGTTTCTCCAACACGAAGTATCTCCAACACGGAGTTTCTAAAACACGGAGTTTCTAAAACACGGAGTTTCTACAACACGGAGTTTCTCCAACACGGAGTTTCTCCAACACGGAGTTTCTCCAACACGGAGTTTCTCCAACACGCAGTTTCTCCAACACGGAGTTTCTCCAACACGGAGTTTCTCCAATCACGGAGTTTCTCCAACACGGAGTTTCTCCAACACGGAGTTTCTCCAACACGGAGTTTCTCCAACACGGAGTTTCTCCAACACGGAGTTTCTCCAACACGGAGTTCCTCCAACACGGAGTTTCTCCAAAACGGAGTTTATACAACACGGAGTTTCTCCAACACGGAGTTTCTCCAACAAGGAGTTTCTACAACACGGAGTTTCTCCAACAGGGAGTTTCTCCAACATAGAGTTTCTCCAACACGAAGTTTCTCCAACACGGAGTTTCTCCAACACGGAGTTCCTCCAACACGGAGTTTCTCCAAAACGGAGTTTATACAACACGGAGTTTCTCCAACACGGAGTTTCTCCAACACGGAGTTTCTCCAACACGGATTATCTCCAACACCGACTTTTCCCAACCCGGAGTTTCTCCAACACGGAGTTTCTCCAACACGGCGTTTCTCCAAAACGGAGTTTCTCCAACACGGAGTTTATCCAACACGAAGTTTCCCCAACATAGAATTCCTACAACACAGTTTCTACAACACGGAGTTTCTCCAACACGGATTTTCTCTAAAGGGGCGCTCACATTAGCGGGAAAACGCGCAACGCCGGGCGTTTCCCGCGTGCCGCTTCCCGCCCAAGCCGGTTTTTCTCCCGCGGACAGCCTGCTCTCCCGTCCCGCGGAGCGATGGGTTCGGTACCTATTTTTCCCGTGCCGGTGACAGAACAGCCAATGGGCGCCGACCGTGAACCGTGACGTCGGTCCCAGTTCAGTGACCCCGTCGGCGGAGGCGGAGGCTGCGCGCGTCCGGCCGGCCGGCCCCGGCCGGCCGGGGCACTCGGCGGCTGCTTTGCCAGGGCGACGGGAGGGGAGCTAGCAGGGTGCGCTTTCCAGTCTTCTCTAGTGTCACGTGACTATACCCTTCTCTTTCTGCTCATTCGGGTCCTCCCTCAGCGCCTCCTCTCTCCACATTCCAAGACAACCGCAGCGAGAAAACGCGCGTAGTGTGAGCGTCATTCCGAGGAGCTGCGAGGCAGCGTCGACGTTGACGCTGTGCCGGCGCGGGAAGCTTCCCGCTAGTGTGAGCGCGCCTTAACACGGAGTTTCTCCAACACGCAGTTTCTCCAACAGGAGTTTCTCCAACACAGAGTTTCTCCAACACAGAGTTTCTCCAACACGGAGTTTCCCCAAAACGGAGTATCTCCAACAGGGAGTTTCTCCAACACGGAGTTTCTCCAACAAGGAGTTTCACCAACACGGAGTTTCTCCAACACGAAATTTATCCAACACGGAGTTTCTTCAACACGAAGTTTCTCCAACACAGAGCTTCTCCAACGCGGAGTTTCTCCAACACGGAGTTTCTACAACACGGAGTTTCTACAACACCGAGTTTCACCAACACGGAGTTTCTCCAACACATAGTTTGTCCAACACGGAGATTCTCCAGCACAGAGTTCTACAACACGGAGTTTATCCAACACGGAGTTTCTCCAACACGAAGTTTCTCCAAAACGGAGTTTCTCCAACACGGAGTTTCTCCAACACGGAGTTTCTCCAACACAGAGTTTCTCCAACACGGAGTTTCTCCAACACGGAGTTTCTCCAAAACGGAGTTTCTCCAACACGGAGTTTCTCCAACAGGGAGTTTCTCCAACAAGGAGTTTCTCCAACACGAAGTTTCTCCAACACGGAGTTCCTCCAACACGGAGTTTCTCCAAAACGAAGTTTATACAACACGGAGTTTCTCCAACACGGAGTTTCTCCAACAAGGAGTTTCTCCAACACGGAGTTTCTCCAACACGGAGTTTCTCCAACACGGAGTTTCTCCAACACGGAGTTTCTCCAAAACGGAGTTTCTCCAACACGGAGTTTCTCCAACACGGAGTTCCTCCAACACGGAGTTTCTCCAAAACGGAGTTTATACAACACGGAGTTTCTCCAACACGGAGTTTCTCCAACAAGGAGTTTCTACAACACGGAGTTTCTCCAACAGGGAGTTTCTCCAACATAGAGTTTCTCCAACACGAAGTTTCTCCAACACGGAGTTTCTCCAACACGGAGTTCCTCCAACACGGAGTTTCTCCAAAACGGAGTTTATACAACACGGAGTTTCTCCAACACGGAGTTTCTCCAACACGGAGTTTCTCCAACACGGAGTTATCTCCAACACCGACTTTTCCCAACCCGGAGTTTCTCCAACACGGAGTTTCTCCAACACGGCGTTTCTCCAAAACGGAGTTTCTCCAACACGGAGTTTATCCAACACGAAGTTTCCCCAACATAGAATTCCTACAACACAGTTTCTACAACACGGAGTTTCTCCAACACGGATTTTCTCTAAAGGGGCGCTCACATTAGCGGGAAAACGCGCAACGCCGGGCGTTTCCCGCGTGCCGCTTCCCGCCCAAGCCGGTTTTTCTCCCGCGGACAGCCTGCTCTCCCGTCCCGCGGAGCGATGGGTTCGGTACCTATTTTTCCCGTGCCGGTGACAGAACAGCCAATGGGCGCCGACCGTGAACCGTGACGTCGGTCCCAGTTCAGTGACCCCGTCGGCGGAGGCGGAGGCTGCGCGCGTCCGGCCGGCCGGCCCCGGCCGGCCGGGGCACTCGGCGGCTGCTTTGCCAGGGCGACGGGAGGGGAGCTAGCAGGGTGCGCTTTCCAGTCTTCTCTAGTGTCACGTGACTATTCCCTTCTCTTTCTGCTCATTCGGGTCCTCCCTCAGCGCCTCCTCTCTCCACATTCCAACACAACCGCAGCGAGAAAACGCGCGTAGTGTGAGCGTCATTCCGAGGAGCTGCGAGGCAGCGTCGACGTTGACGCTGTGCCGGCGCGGGAAGCTTCCCGCTAGTGTGAGCGCGCCTTAACACGGATTTTCTCCAACACGCAGTTTCTCCAACAAGGAGTTTCTCCAACACAGAGTTTCTCCAACACAGAGTTTCTCCAACACGGAGTTTCCCCAAAACGGAGTATCTCCAACAGGGAGTTTCTCCAACACGGAGTTTCTCCAACAAGGAGTTTCACCAACACGGAGTTTCTCCAACACGAAATTTATCCAACACGGAGTTTCTTCAACACGAAGTTTCTCCAACACAGAGTTTCTCCAACGCGGAGTTTCTCCAACACGGAGTTTCTACAACACGGAGTTTCTACAACACCGAGTTTCACCAACACGGAGTTTCTCCAACACATAGTTTGTCCAACACGGAGATTCTCCAGCACAGAGTTCTACAACACGGAGTTTATCCAACACGGAGTTTCTCCAACACGAAGTTTCTCCAAAACGGAGTTTCTCCAACACGGAGTTTCTCCAACACGGAGTTTCTCCAACACAGAGTTTCTCCAACACGGAGTTTCTCCAACACGGAGTTTCTCCAACACGGAGTTTCTCCAAAACGGAGTTTCTCCAACACGGAGTTTCTCCAACAGGGAGTTTCTCCAACAAGGAGTTTCTCCAACACGAAGTTTCTCCAACACGGAGTTCCTCTAACACGGAGTTTCTCCAAAACGAAGTTTATACAACACGGAGTTTCTCCAACACGGAGTTTCTCCAACGAGGAGTTTCTACAACACAGAGTTTCTCCAACAGGGAGTTTCTCCAACATAGAGTTTCTCCAACACGGAGTTTCTCCAACACGGAGTTATCTCCAACACCGACTTTCCCCAACCCGGAGTTTCTCCAACATGGAGTTTCTCCAACAAGGAGTTTCTCCAACACGGAGTTTCTCCAACACGGCGTTTCTCCAAAACGGAGTTTCTCCAACACGGAGTTTCTCCAACACGGAGTTTCTCCAACACGGATTTTCTACAACACGGAATTTCTCCAACACGGAGTTTCTCCAACACGGATTTTCTCCAAAACGGAGTTTCTCCAAGACAGAGTTTCTCCAACACGAAGTTTCCCCAACATGGAATTTCTACAACACAGTTTCTACAACACGGAGTTTCTCCAACACGGATTTTCTCCAACAGGAAGTTTCTCCAACACGGAGTTTCTCCAACACGGATTATCTCCAACACCGACTTTTCCCAACCCGGAGTTTCTCCAACACGAAGTTTCTCCAACAGGGAGTTTCTCCAACATAGAGTTTCTCCAACACGGAGTTTCTCCAACACGGATTATCTCCAACACCGACTTTCCCCAACCCGGAGTTTCTCCAACATGGAGTTTCTCCAACAAGGAGTTTCTCCAACACGGAGTTTCTCCAACACGGCGTTTCTCCAAAACGGAGTTTCTCCAACACGGAGTTTCTCCAACACGGAGTTTCTCCAACACGGAGTTTCTACAACACACAATTTCTCCAACACGAAGTTTCCCCAACATGGAATTTCTACAACACAGTTTCTACAACACGGAGTTTCTCCAACACGGATTTTCTCCAACAGGAAGTTTCTCCAACACGGAGTTTCTCCAACACGGAGTTATCTCCAACACCGACTTTTCCCAACCCGGAGTTTCTCCAACACGAAGTTTCTCCAACAAGGAGTTTCTCCAACACGGAGTTTCTCCAACACGGCGTTTCTCCAAAACTGAGTTTCTCCAACACGGAGTTTATCCAACACGAAGTTTCCCCAACATAGAATTTCTACAACACAGTTTCTACAACACGGAATTTCTCCAACACGGAGTTTCTCCAACACAGAGTTTCTCCAACACGAATTTCTCCAACACGGAGTTTCCCCAAAACGGAGTATCTCCAAAAGGGAGTTTCTCCAACACGGAGTTTCTCCAACACGGAGTTTCACCAACACGGAGTTTCTCCAACACGAAATTTATCCAACACGGAGTTTCTTCAACACGAAGTTTCTCCAACACAGAGTTTCTGCAACGCGGAGTTTCTCCAACACGGAGTTTCTACAACACGGAGTTTCTACAACACGGAGTTTCACCAACACGGAGTTTCTCCAACACAGAGTTTGTCCAACACGGAGATTCTCCAGCACAGAGTTCTACAACACGGAGTTTCTCCAACACGGAGTTTCTCCAACACGGAGTTTCTCCAAAACAGAGTTTCTCCAACACGGAGTTTCTCCAACACGGAGTTTCTCCAACACGGAGTTTCTCCAACACAGAGTTTCTCCAACACGGAGTTTCTCCAACACGGAGTTTCTCCAACACGGAGTTTCTCCAAAACGGAGTTTCTCCAACACGGAGTTTCTCCAACAGGGAGTTTCTCCAACAAGGAGTTTCTCCAACACGAAGTTTCTCCAACACGGAGTTCCTCCAACACGGAGTTTCTCCAAAACGGAGTTTACCTACCAACACGGAGTTTCTCCAACACATAGTTTCTCCAACACGGAGATTCTCCAACACAGAGTTTCTCCAACACGGAGTTTCTCCAACACGGAGTTTCTCCAACACGGAGTTTCTCCAACACGGAGTTTCTCCAACACGGAGTTTCTCCAACACGGAGTTTCTCCAACACAGAGTTTCTCCAACACGGAGTTTCTCCAACACGGAGTTTCTCCAACACGGAGTTTCTCCAACAAGGAGTTTCTCCAACACGGAGTTTCTCCAACACGGAGTTTCTCCAACAAGGAGTTTCTCCAACACAGAGTTTCTCCAACACGGAGTTTCTCCAACACGGATTATCTCCAACACCGACTTTCCCCAACCCGGAGTTTCTCCAACACGGAGTTTCTCCAACAAGGAGTTTCTCCAACACGGAGTTTCTCCAACACGGCGTTTCTCCAAAACGGAGTTTCTCCAACACGGAGTTTCTCCAACACGGAGTTTCTCCAACACGGAGTTTCTCCAACACGGAGTTTCTCCAACACGGAGTTTCTCCAACACGGAGTTTCTCCAACACGGAGATTCTCCAGCACGGAGTTTCTACAACACGGAGTTTCTCCAACACGGAGTTTCTCCAACACGGAGTTTCTGCAACACGGAGTTTCTCCAACACGGAGTTTCTCCAACACGGAGTTTCTCCAACACGGAGTTTCTCCAACACGGAGTTTCTCCAACACGGATTTTCTCCAACACGGAGTGTCTCCAACACGGAGTTTCCCAACACGGAGTTTCTCCAACAAGGAGTTTCTCCAACACGGAGTTTCTCTAACAAGGAGTTTCTCCAACACGGAGTTTCTCCAACAGGGAGTTTCTCCAACATAGAGTTTCTCCAACACGAAGTTTCTCCAACACGGAGTTTCTCCAACACGGAGTTCCTCCAACACGGAGTTTCTCCAACACGGAGTTTATACAACACGGAGTTTCTCCAACACGGAGTTTCTCCAACACGGAGTTTCTCCAACACGGAGTTTCTCCAACACGGATTATCTCCAACACCGACTTTTCCCAACCCGGAGTTTCTCCAACACGGAGTTTCTCCAACAAGGAGTTTCTCCAACACGGAGTTTCTCCAACACGGCGTTTCTCCAAAACGGAGTTTCTCCAACACGGAGTTTCTACAACACGGAGCTTCTACAACACGGAGTTTCACCAACACGGAGTTTCTCCAACAGGGAGTTTCTCGAAACGGAGTTTCTACAACACGGAGTTTCTCCAACACGGAGTTTCTCCAACACGGAGTTTCTCCAACACAGAGTTTCTCCAACACGGAGTTTCTCCAACACGGAGTTTCCCCAAAACGGAGTTTCTCCAACACGGAGTTTCTCCAACACGGAGTTTCTCCAACAAGGAGTTTCACCAACACGGAGTTTCTCCAACACGAAGTTTCTCCAACACGGAGTTTCTCCAACACGAAGTTTCTCCAACACAGAGTTTCTCCAACACGGAGTTTCTCCAACACGGAGTTTCTACAACACGGAGTTTCTCCAACACGGAGTTTCTCCAACACGGAGTTTCTCCAACACGGAGTTTCTCCAACACGGAGTTTCTCCAACACGGAGTTTCACCAACACGGAGTTTCTCCAACAGGGAGTTTCTCCAAAACGGAGTTTATACAACACGGAGTTTCTCCAACACGGAGTTTCTCCAACACGGAGTTTCTCCAACACGGATTATCTCCAACACCGACTTTCCCCAACACGGAGTTTCTCCAACACGGAGTTTCTCCAACAAGGAGTTTCTCCAACACGGAGTTTCTCCAACATAGATTTTCTACAACACGGAATTTCTCCAACACGGAGTTTCTCCAACACGGAGTTTCTCCAACACGGCGTTTCTCCAAAACGGAGTTTCTCCAACACGGAGTTTCTCCAACACGAAGTTTCCCCAACATAGAATTTCTACAACACAGTTTCTACAACACGGAGTTTCTCCAACACGGATTTTCTCTAACACGGAGTTTCTCCAACACGCAGTTTCTCCAACAAGGAGTTTCTCCAACACAGAGTTTCTCCAACACAGTTTCTCCAACACGGAGTTTCCTCAAAACGGAGTTTCTCCAACAGGGAGTTTCTCCAACACGGAGTTTCTCCAACAAGGAGTTTCACCAACACGGAGTTTCTCCAACACGAAATTTATCCAACACGGAGTTTCTACAACACCGAGTTTCACCATCACGGAGTTTCTCCAACACGGAGTTTCTCCAACACATAGTTTGTCCAACACGGAGATTCTCCAGCACGAGATTTTCTACAACACGGAGTTTCTCCAACACGGAGTTTCTCCAACACGGATTTTCTCCAACACGGAGTGTCTCCAACACGGAGTTTCCCCAACACGGAGTTTCTCCAACAAGGAGTTTCTCCAACACGGAGTTTCTATAACAAGGAGTTTCTCCAACAGGGAGTTTCTCCAACATGGAATTTCTCCAACACAGAGTTTCTCCAACACGAAGTTTCTCCAACACGGAGTTTCTCCAACACGAAGTTTCTCCAAAACGGAGTTTCTACAACACGGAGTTTCTCCAACACAGATTATCTTCAACACTGACTTTCCCCAACACGGAGTTTCTCCAACGCGGAGTTTCTCCAACACGGAGTTTCTACAACACGGAGTTTCTACAACACCGAGTTTCACCAACACAGAGTTTCTCCAACACGGAGTTTCTCCAACACAGAGTTTGTCCAACACGGAGTTTCTCCAGCACGGAGTTTCTACAACACGGAGTTTCTCCAACACGGAGTTTCTCCAACACGGAGTTTCTCCAACACGGAGTTTCTCCAACACGGAGTTTCTCCAACACGGAGTTTCTCCAACACGGATTTTCTCCAACACGGAGTGTCTCCAACACGGAGTTTCCCCAACACGGAATTTCTCCAACAAGGAGTTTCTCTAACACGGAGCTTCTATAACAAGGAGTTTCTCCAACACGGAGTTTCTCCAACAGGGAGTTTCTCCAACATAGAGTTTCTCCAACACGAAGTTTCTCCAACACGGAGTTTCTCCAACACGGAGTTCCTCCAACACGGAGTTTCTCCAAAACGGAGTTTATACAACATGGAGTTTCTCCAACACGGAGTTTCTCCAACACGGAGTTTCTCCAACACGGAGTTTCTCCAACACGGATTATCTCCAACACCGACTTTTCCCAACCCGGAGTTTCTCCAACACGGAGTTTCTCCAACAAGGAGTTTCTCCAACACGGAGTTTCTCCAACACGGCGTTTCTCCAAAACGGAGTTTCTCCAACACGGAGTTTATCCAACACGAAGTTTCCCCAACATAGAATTTCTACAACACAGTTTCTACAACACGGAGTTTCTCCAACACGGATTTTCTCTAACACGGAGTTTCTCCAACACGCAGTTTCTCCAACAAGGAGTTTCTCCAACACAGAGTTTCTCCGACACAGAGATTCTCCAACACGGAGTTTCCCCAAAACGGAGTATCTCCAACACGGAGTTTCTCCAACAAGGAGTTTCACCAACACGGAGTTTCTCCAACACGAAATTTATCCAACACGGAGTTTCTTCAACACGAAGTTTCTCCAACACAGAGTTTCTCCAACGCGGAGTTTCTCCAACACGGAGTTTCTACAACACGGAGTTTCTACAACACCGAGTTTCACCAACACGGAGTTTCTCCAACACGGAGTTTCTCCAACACATAGTTTGTCCAACACCGAGATTCTCCAGCACAGAGTTCTACAACACGGAGTTTATCCAACACGGAGTTTCTCCAACACGAAGTTTCTCCAAAACGGAGTTTCTACAACACGGAGTTTCTCCAACATGGATTATCTCCAACACTGACTTACCCCAACACGGAGTTTCTCCAACACGGAGTTTCTCCAACAAGGAGTTTATCCAACACGGAGTTTCTCCAACACGGAGTTTCTCCAACACGGAGTTTCTCCAAAACGGAGTTTCTCCAACACGGAGTTTCTCCAACAGGGAGTTTCTCCAACAAGGAGTTTCTCCAACACGAAGTTTCTCCAACACGGAGTTCCTCCAACACGGAGTTTCTCCAACACGGAGTTTCTACAACACGGAGTTTCTCCAACACGGAGTTTCTCCAACACGGAGTTTCTACAACACGGAGTTTCTCCAACAGGGAGTTTCTCCAACATAGAGTTTCTCCAACACGAAGTTTCTCCAACACGGAGTTTCTCCAACACGGAGTTTCTCCAACACGGAGTTTCTCCAACACGGAGTTTCTACAACACGGAGTTTCTCCAACACGGAGTTTCTCCAACACGGAGTTTCTCCAACACGGAGTTTCTCCAACACGGAGTTTCTCCAACACGGAGTTTCTCCAACACGGAGTTTCTCCAACACGGAGTGTCTCCAACACGGAGTTTCCCCAACACGGAGTTTCTCCAACAAGGAGTTTCTCCAACACGGAGCTTCTATAACAAGGAGTTTCTCCAACACGGAGTTTCTCCAACAGGGAGTTTCTCCAACATAGAGTTTCTCCAACACGAAGTTTCTCCAACACGGAGTTTCTCCAACACGGAGTTCCTCCAACACGGAGTTTCTCCAAAACGGAGTTTATACAACACGGAGTTTCTCCAACACGCAGTTTCTCCAACACGGAGTTTCTCCAACACGGAGTTTCTCCAACACGGATTATCTCCAACACCGACTTTTCCCAACCCGGAGTTTCTCCAACACGGAGTTTCTCCAACAAGGAGTTTCTCCAACACGGAGTTTCTCCAACACGGCGTTTCTCCAAAACGGAGTTTCTCCAACACGGAGTTTACTCCAACACGAAGTTTCCCCAACATAGAATTTCTACAACACAGTTTCTACAACACGGAGTTTCTCCAACACGGATTTTCTCTAACACGGAGTTTCTCCAACACGCAGTTTCTCCAACACGGAGTTTCTCCAACACAGAGTTTCTCCAACACAGAGTTTCTCCAACACGGAGTTTCCCCAACACGGAGTTTCTCCAACACGGAGTTTCTCCAACAAGGAGTTTCTCCAACACGGAGTTTCTCCAACACGGAATTTATCCAACACGGAGTTTCTCCAACACGGAGTTTCTCCAACACAGAGTTTCTCCAACGCGGAGTTTCTCCAACACGGAGTTTCTCCAACACGGAGTTTCTCCAACACGGAGTTTCACCAACACGGAGTTTCTCCAACACGGAGTTTCTCCAACACAGAGTTTGTCCAACACGGAGATTCTCCAGCACGGAGTTTCTACAACACGGAGTTTCTCCAACACGGAGTTTCTCCAACACGGAGTTTCTCCAACACGGAGTTTCTACAACACGGAGTTTCTCCAACACGGAGTTATCTCCAACACTGACTTTCCCCAACACGGAGTTTCTCCAACACGGAGTTTCTCCAACAAGGAGTTTCTCCAACACGGAGTTTCTCCAACACGGAGTTTCTCCAACACGGAGTTTCTCCAAAACGGAGTTTCTCCAACACGGAGTTTCTCCAACAGGGAGTTTCTCCAACAAGGAGTTTCTCCAACACGAAGTTTCTCCAACACGGAGTTCCTCCAACACGGAGTTTCTCCAAAACGGAGTTTATACAACACGGAGTTTCTCCAACACGGAGTTTCTCCAACAAGGAGTTTCTACAACACGGAGTTTCTCCAACAGGGAGTTTCTCCAACATAGAGTTTCTCCAACACGAAGTTTCTCCAACACGGAGTTTCTCCAACACGGAGTTCCTCCAACACGGAGTTTCTCCAAAACGGAGTTTATACAACACGGAGTTTCTCCAACACGGAGTTTCTCCAACACGGAGTTTCTCCAACACGGATTATCTCCAACACCGACTTTTCCCAACCCGGAGTTTCTCCAACACGGAGTTTCTCCAACAAGGAGTTTCTCCAACACGGAGTTTCTCCAACACGGCGTTTCTCCAAAACGGAGTTTCTCCAACACGGAGTTTATCCAACACGAAGTTTCCCCAACATAGAATTTCTACAACACAGTTTCTACAACACGGAGTTTCTCCAACACGGATTTTCTCTAAAGGGGCGCTCACATTAGCGGGAAAACGCGCAACGCCGGGCGTTTCCCGCGTGCCGCTTCCCGCCCAAGCCGGTTTTTCTCCCGCGGACAGCCTGCTCTCCCGTCCCGCGGAGCGATGGGTTCGGTACCTATTTTTCCCGTGCCGGTGACAGAACAGCCAATGGGCGCCGACCGTGAACCGTGACGTCGGTCCCAGTTCAGTGACCCCGTCGGCGGAGGCGGAGGCTGCGCGCGTCCGGCCGGCCGGCCCCGGCCGGCCGGGGCACTCGGCGGCTGCTTTGCCAGGGCGACGGGAGGGGAGCTAGCAGGGTGCGCTTTCCAGTCTTCTCTAGTGTCACGTGACTATACCCTTCTCTTTCTGCTCATTCGGGTCCTCCCTCAGCGCCTCCTCTCTCCACATTCCAAGACAACCGCAGCGAGAAAACGCGCGTAGTGTGAGCGTCATTCCGAGGAGCTGCGAGGCAGCGTCGACGTTGACGCTGTGCCGGCGCGGGAAGCTTCCCGCTAGTGTGAGCGCGCCTTAACACGGAGTTTCTCCAACACGCAGTTTCTCCAACAAGGAGTTTCTCCAACACAGAGTTTCTCCAACACAGAGTTTCTCCAACACGGAGTTTCCCCAAAACGGAGTATCTCCAACAGGGAGTTTCTCCAACACGGAGTTTCTCCAACAAGGAGTTTCACCAACACGGAGTTTCTCCAACACGAAATTTATCCAACACGGAGTTTCTTCAACACGAAGTTTCTCCAACACAGAGTTTCTCCAACGCGGAGTTTCTCCAACACGGAGTTTCTACAACACGGAGTTTCTACAACACCGAGTTTCACCAACACGGAGTTTCTCCAACACGGAGTTTCTCCAACACATAGTTTGTCCAACACGGAGATTCTCCAGCACAGAGTTCTACAACACGGAGTTTCATCCAACACGGAGTTTCTCCAACACGAAGTTTCTCCAAAACGGAGTTTCTACAACACGGAGTTTCTCCAACATGGATTATCTCCAACACTGACTTACCCCAACACGGAGTTTCTCCAACACGGAGTTTCTCCAACAAGGAGTTTATCCAACACGGAGTTTCTCCAACACGGATTTTCTACAACACGGAATTTCTCCAACACGGATTTTCTCCAACACGGAGTTTCTCCAACGCGGAGTTTCTCCAACACGGAGTTTCTACAACACGGAGTTTCTACAACACCGAGTTTCACCAACACGGAGTTTCTCCAACACGGAGTTTCTCCAACACATAGTTTGTCCAACACGGAGATTCTCCAGCAAGGAGTTTCTACAACACGGAGTTCTCCAACACGGAGTTTCTCCAACACGAAGTTTCCCCAACATGGAATTTCTACAACACAGTTTCTACAACACGGAGTTTCTCCAACACGAATTTTCTCCAACACGGAGTTTCTCCAACACGTAGTTTCTCCAACAAGGAGTTTCTCCAACACAGAGTTTCTCCAACACGGAGTTTCTCCAACACGCAGTTTCTCCAACGCGGAGTTTCTCCAACACGGAGTTTCTACAACACGGAGTTTCTACAACACCGAGTTTCACCAACACGGAGTTTCTCCAACACGGAGTTTCTCCAACACATAGTTTGTCCAACACGGAGATTCTCCAGCAAGGAGTTTCTACAACACGGAGTTCTCCAACACGGAGTTTCTCCAACACGGAGTTTCTCCAACACGGAGTTTCTCCAACACGAAGTTTCTCCAACACGGAGTTTCTCCAACACGGAGCTTCTCCAACACTTAGATTCTACAACACGGAGTTTCTCCAACACGGAGTTTCTCCAACACGGAGTTTCTCCAACACGGAGTTTCTCCAACAAGGATTTTCTCCAACACGGAGTTTCTCCAACACGGAGTTTCTACAACACAAAATTTCTCCAACACGGAGTTTCTCCAACACGGAGTTTCTCCAACCCAGAGTTTCTCCAACAAGGAGTTTCTCCAACACGGAGTTTCTCCAACACGGAGTTTCTCCAACACGGAATTTCTCCAACACGGAGTTTCTCCAACGCGGAGTTTCTGCAACACGGAGTTTCTACCACATCGAGTTTCACCAACACGGAGTTTCTCCAACACGGAGTTTCTCCAACACGAGTTTCTCCAACACAGAGTTTGTCCAACACGGAGATTCTCCAGCACGGAGTTTGTACAACACGGAGATTCTCCAACACGGAGTTTCTCCAACACGGAGTTCCTGCAACACGGAGTTTCTCGAACACGGAGTTTCCCCAACACGGAGTTTCTCCAACAAGGAGTTTCTCCAACAAGGAGTTTCTATAACAAGGAGTTTCTCCAACACGGAGTTTCTCCAAGAGGGAGTTTCTCCAACATGGAATTTCTCCAACACGGAGTTTCTCCAACACGAAGTTTCTCCAACACGGAGTTTCTCCAACACGAAGTTTCTCCAAAACGGAGTTTCTACAACACGGAGTTTCTCCAACACGGAGTTTCTCCAACACGGAGTTTCTCCAACACGGATTATCTCCAACACTGACTTTCCCCAACACGGAGTTTCTCCAACACGGAGTTTCTCCAACACGGAGTTTCTCCAACACGGAGTTTCTCCAACACGGATTTTCTACAACACAGAATTTCTCCAACACAGAGTTTCTCCAACACGGAGTTTCTCCAAAACGGAGTTTCTCCAACACAGATTTTCTCCAACACGAAGTTCCCCAACATGGAATTTCTACAACACAGTTTCTACAACACGGAGTTTCTCCAACACGGATTTTCTCCAACACGGAGTTTCTCCAACACGCAGTTTCTCCAACAAGGAGTTTCTCCAACACGAGTTTCTCCAACACGGAGTTTCTCCAACACGGAGTTTCTCCAACACGGAGTTTCTCCTGCACGGAGTTTCCCCAACACGGAGTTTCTCCAACACGGAGTTTCTCCAACACGGAGTTTCTCCAACACGGATTTTCTCCAACACAAATTTTCTCCAACACGGAGTTTCTCCAACACGGAGATTCTCCAACACGGAGTTTCTCCAACACGGAGTTTCTCCAACACGGAGTTTCTCCAACACGGAGTTTCTCCAACACGGAGTTTCTCCAACACGGAGTTTCTCCAACACGGAGTTTCTCCAACACGGAGTTTCTCCAACAAGGAGTTTCTCCAACACGGAGTTTCTCCAACACGAAGTTTCTCCAACACGGAGTTTCTCCAACACGGAATTTCTCCAACACGGAGTTTCTCCAACACGGAATTTCTCCAACACGGAGTTTCTCCAACGCGGAGTTTCTCCAACACGGAAGTTTCTCCAACGCGGAGTTTCTACAACACCGAGTTTCTACAACACGGAGTTTCTCCAACACGGTGTTTCTCCAACACAGATTTTGTCCAACACGGAGATTCTCCAGCACGGAGTTTCTACAACACGCAGTTTCTACAACACGGAGTTTCTCCAACACGGAGTTTCTCCAACACGGAGTTTCTCCAACACGGAGTTTCTCGAACACGGAGTTTCTCCAACACGGAGTTTCTCCTACACAGAGTTTCTCCAACACAGATTTTCCCCGGAACGGAGTTTCTCCAACACGGAGTTTCCCCAA
The DNA here is from genome assembly GCA_030143305.2 of Amblyomma americanum. Lineage (NCBI taxonomy): Eukaryota > Metazoa > Arthropoda > Arachnida > Ixodida > Ixodidae > Amblyomma > Amblyomma americanum. The sequence goes on along the minus strand of JARKHS020013184.1, from coordinate 76,598 downwards.
CACGGAGTTTCTCCAACAAGGAGTTTCTCCAACACAGAGTTTCTCCAACACGGAATTTATCCAACACGGAGTTCCTCCAACACGAAGTTTCTCCAACACGGAGTTTCTCCAAGGCGAAGTTTCTCCAACACGGAGTTTCTACAACACGGAGTTTCTACAACACCGAGTTTCACCAACACAGGAGTTTCTCCAACACGGAGTTTCTCCAACAAGGAGTTTCTCCAACACGGAGTTTCTCCAACACGGAGTTTCTCCAAAACGGAGTTTCTCCAACACGGAGTTTCTCCAACACGAAGTTTCCCCAACATAGAATTTCTACAACACAGTTTCTACAACACGGAGTTTCTCCAACACGGATTTTCTCTAAAGGGGCGCTCACATTAGCGGGAAAACGCGCAACGCCGGGCGTTTCCCGCGTGCCGCTTCCCGCCCAAGCCGGTTTTTCTCCCGCGGACAGCCTGCTCTCCCGTCCCGCGGAGCGATGGGTTCGGTACCTATTTTTCCCGTGCCGGTGACAGAACAGCCAATGGGCGCCGACCGTGAACCGTGACGTCGTCCCAGTTCAGTGACCCCGTCGGCGGAGGCGGAGGCTGCGCGCGTCCGGCCGGCCGGCCCCGGCCGGCCGGGGCACTCGGCGGCTGCTTTGCCAGGGCGACGGGAGGGGAGCTAGCAGGGTGCGCTTTCCAGTCTTCTCTAGTGTCACGTGACTATACCCTTCTCTTCTGCTCATTCGGGTCCTCCCTCAGCGCCTTCTCTCTCCACATTCCAAGACAACGGCAGCGAGAAAACGCGCGTAGTGTGAGCGTCATTCCGAGGAGCTGCGAGGCAGCGTCGACGTTGACGCTGTGCCGGCGCGGGAAGCTTCCCGCTAGTGTGAGCTCGCCTTAACACGGAGTTTCTCCAACACGGAGTTTCTCCAACACGGAGTTTCTCCAACACGGAGTTTCTCCAACACGGAGTTTCTCCAACACGGAGTTTCTCCAACACGGAGTTTCTCCAACACGGAGTTTCTCCAACACGGAGTTTCTCCAACACGGAGTTTCTCCAACACGGAGTTTCTCCAACACGGAGTTTCTCCAACAAGGAGTTTCTCCAACACGGAGTTTCTCCAACACGAAGTTTCTCCAACACGGAGTTTCTCCAACACGGAATTTCTCCAACACGGAGTTTCTCCAACACGGAATTTCTCCAACACGGAGTTTCTCCAACGCGAGTTTCTCCAACACGAAGTTTCTCCAACGCGGAGTTTCTACAACACCGAGTTTCTACAACGCGGAGTTTCTCCAACACGGTGTTTCTCCAACACAGATTTTGTCCAACACGGAGATTCTCCAGCACGGAGTTTCTACAACACGCAGTTTCTACAACACGGAGTTTCTCCAACACGGAGTTTCTCCAACACGGAGTTTCTCCAACACGGAGTTTCTCGAACACGGAGTTTCTCCAACACGGAGTTTCTCCAACACAGAGTTTCTCCAACACGGAGTTTCCCCGAAACGGAGTTTCTCCAACAGGGAGTTTCTCCAACACGGAGTTTCTCCAACAAGGAGTTTCTCCAACACAGAGTTTCTCCAACACGGAATTTATCCAACACGGAGTTTCTCCAACACGAAGTTTCTCCAACACGGAGTTTCTCCAACGCGAAGTTTCTCCAACACGGAGTTTCTACAACACGGAGTTTCTACAACACCGAGTTTCTCCAACACGGAGTTTCTCCAACACGGAGTTTCTCCAACAAGGAGTTTCTCCAACACGGAGTTTCTCCAACACGGCGTTTCTCCAAAACGGAGTTTCTCCAACACGGAGTTTATCCAACACGAAGTTTCCCCAACATAGAATTTCTACAACACAGTTTCTACAACACGGAGTTTCTCCAACACGGATTTTCTCTAAAGGGGCGCTCACATTAGCGGGAAAACGCGCAACGCCGGGCGTTTCCCGCGTGCCGCTTCCCGCCCAAGCCGGTTTTTCTCCCGCGGACAGCCTGCTCTCCCGTCCCGCGGAGCGATGGGTTCGGTACCTATTTTTCCCGTGCCGGTGACAGAACAGCCAATGGGCGCCGACCGTGAACCGTGACGTCGGTCCCAGTTCAGTGACCCCGTCGGCGGAGGCGGAGGCTGCGCGCATCCGGCCGGCCGGCCCCGGCCGGCCGGGGCACTCGGCGGCTGCTTTCCCAGGGCGACGGGAGGGGAGCTAGCAGGGTGCGCTTTCCAGTCTTCTCTAGTGTCACGTGACTATACCCTTCTCTTTCTGCTCATTCGGGTCCTCCCTCAGCGCCTTCTCTCTCCACATTCCAAGACAACGGCAGCGAGAAAACGCGCGTAGTGTGAGCGTCATTCCGAGGAGCTGCGAGGCAGCGTCGACGTTGACGCTGTGCCGGCGCGGGAAGCTTCCCGCTAGTGTGAGCGCGCCTTAACACGGAGTTTCTCCAACACGCAGTTTCTCCAACAAGGAGTTTCTCCAACACAGAGTTTCTCCAACACAGAGTTTCTCCAACACGGAGTTTCCCCAAAACGGAGTATCTCCAACAGGGAGTTTCTCCAACACGGAGTTTCTCCAACAAGGAGTTTCACCAACACGGAGTTTCTCCAACACGAAATTTATCCAACACGGACTTTCTTCAACACGAAGTTTCTCCAACACAGAGTTTCTCCAACGCGGAGTTTCTCCAACACGGAGTTTCTACAACACGGAGTTTCTACAACACCGAGTTTCACCAACACGGAGTTTCTCCAACACGGAGTTTCTCCAACACATAGTTTGTCCAACACGGAGATTCTCCAGCACAGAGTTCTACAACACGGAGTTTATCCAACACGGAGTTTCTCCAACACGAAGTTTCTCCAAAACGGAGTTTCTACAACACGGAGTTTCTCCAACATGGATTATCTCCAACACTGACTTACCCCAACACGGAGTTTCTCCAACACGGAGTTTCTCCAACAAGGAGTTTATCCAACACGGAGTTTCTCCAACACGGATTTTCTACAACACGGAATTTCTCCAACACGGATTTTCTCCAACACGGAGTTTCTCCAACGCGGAGTTTCTCCAACACGGAGTTTCTACAACACGGAGTTTCTCCAACACGGAGTTTCACCAACACGGAGTTTCTCCAACACGGAGTTTCTCCAACACATAGTTTGTCCAACACGGAGATTCTCCAGCAAGGAGTTTCTACAACACGGAGTTTCTCCAACACGGAGTTTCTCCAACACGGAGTTTCTCCAACACGAAGTTTCCCCAACATGGAATTTCTACAACACAGTTTCTACAACACGGAGTTTCTCCAACACGGATTTTCTCCAACACGGAGTTTCTCCAACACGTAGTTTCTCCAACAAGGAGTTTCTCCAACACAGAGTTTCTCCAACACGGAGTTTCTCCAACACGGAGTTTCTCCAACGCGGAGTTTCTCCAACACGGAGTTTCTACAACACGGAGTTTCTACAACACCGAGTTTCACCAACACGGAGTTTCTCCAACACGGAGTTTCTCCAACACATAGTTTGTCCAACACGGAGATTCTCCAGCACGGAGTTTCTACAACACGGAGTTTCTCCAACACGGAGTTTCTCCAACACGGAGTTTCTCCAACACGGAGTTTCTCCAACACGGAGTTTCTCCAACACGGAGTTTCTCCAACACGGAGCTTCTCCAACACGGAGATTCTACAACACGGAGTTTCTCCAACACGGAGTTTCTCCAACACGGAGTTTCTCCAACACGGAGTTTCTCCAACACGGAGTTTCTCCAACACGGAGTTTCTCCAACACGGAGTTTCTCCAACACAAAATTTCTCCAACACGGAGTTTCTCCAACACGGAGTTTCTCCAACCCAGAGTTTCTCCAACAAGGAGTTTCTCCAACACGGAGTTTCTCCAACACGGAGTTTCTCCAACACGGAATTTCTCCAACACGGAGTTTCTCCAACGCGGAGTTTCTGCAACACGGAGTTTCTACCACATCGAGTTTCACCAACACGGAGTTTCTCCAACACGGAGTTTCTCCAACACAGAGTTTCTCCAACACAGAGTTTGTCCAACACGGAGATTCTCCAGCACAGAGTTTGTACAACACGGAGATTCTCCAACACGGAGTTTCTCCAACACGGAGTTCCTGCAACACGGAGTTTCTCGAACACGGAGTTTCTCCAACACGGAGTTTCTCCAACACGGAGTTTCTCCAACACGGAGTTTCTACAACAAGGAGTTTCTCCAACACGGAGTTTCTCCAAGAGGGAGTTTCTCCAACATGGAATTTCTCCAACACGGAGTTTCTCCAACACGAAGTTTCTCCAACACGGAGTTTCTCCAACACGAAGTTTCTCCAAAACGGAGTTTCTACAACACGGAGTTTCTCCAACACGGAGTTTCTCCAACACGGAGTTTCTCCAACACGGATTATCTCCAACACTGACTTTCCCCAACACGGAGTTTCTCCAACACGGAGTTTCTCCAACAAGGAGTTTCTCCAACACGGAGTTTCTCCAACACGGATTTTCTACAACACAGAATTTCTCCAACACAGAGTTTCTCCAACACGGAGTTTCTCCAAAACGGAGTTTCTCCAACACAGATTTTCTCCAACACGAAGTTCCCCAACATGGAATTTCTACAACACAGTTTCTACAACACGGAGTTTCTCCAACACGGATTTTCTCCAACACGGAGTTTCTCCAACACGCAGTTTCTCCAACACAGAGTTTCTCCAACACAGAGTTTCTCCAACACGGAGTTTCTCCAACACGGAGTTTCTCCTGCACGGAGTTTCCCCAACACGGAGTTTCTCCAACACGGAGTTTCTCCAACACGGAGTTTCTCCAACACGAGATTTTCTCCAACACAAATTTTCTGCAACACGGAGTTTATCCAACACGGAGATTCTACAACACGGAGTTTCTCCAACACGGAGTTTCTCCAACACGGAGTTTCTCCAACACAGAGTTTCTCCAACACGGAGTTTCTCCAACACGGAGTTTCTCCAACACGGAGTTTCTCCAACACGGAGTTTCTCCAACACGGAGTTTCTCCAACAAGGAGTTTCTCCAACACGGAGTTTCTCCAACACGGAGTTTCTCCAACACGGAGTTTCTCCAACACGGAATTTCTCCAACACGGAGTTTCTCCAACACGGAGTTTCTCCAACACGGAGTTTCTCCAACACGGAGTTTCTCCAACACGGAGTTTCTCCAACACGGAGTTTCTACAACACCGAGTTTCTCCAACACGGAGTTTCTCCAACACGGAGTTTCTCCAACACAGAGTTTGTCCAACACGGAGATTCTCCAACACGGAGTTTCTACAACACGCAGTTTCTACAACACGGAGTTTCTCCAACACGGAGTTTCTCCAACACGGAGTTTCTCCAACACGGAGTTTCTCCAACACGGAGTTTCTCCAACACGGAGTTTCTCCAACACAGAGTTTCTCCAACACAGGAGTTTCTCCAACACGGAGTTTCTCCAACAGGGAGTTTCTCCAACACGGAGTTTCTCCAACAAGGAGTTTCTCCAACACGGAGTTTCTCCAACACGGAATTTCTCCAACACGGAGTTCCTCCAACACGGAGTTTCTCCAACACGGAGTTTCTCCAACACGGAGTTTCTCCAACACGGAGTTTCTCCAACACGGAGTTTCTCCAACACCGAGTTTCTCCAACACGGAGTTTCTCCAACACGGAGTTTCTCCAACACGGAGTTTCTCCAACACGGAGTTTCTCCAACACGGAGTTTCTCCAACACGGAGTTTCTCCAACACGGAGTTTCTCCAACACGGAGTTTCTCCAACACGGAGTTTCTCCAACACGGAGTTTCTCCAACACGGAGTTTCTCCAACACGGAGTTTCTCCAACACGGAGTTTCCCCAACACGGAGTTTCTCCAACAAGGAGTTTCTCCAACACGGAGTTTCTATAACAAGGAGTTTCTCCAACACGGAGTTTCTCCAACAGGGAGTTTCTCCAACATAGAGTTTCTCCAACACGAGTTTCTCCAACACGGAGTTTCTCCAACACGGAGTTTCTCCAACACGGAGTTTCTCCAACACGGAGTTTCTACAACACGGAGTTTCTCCAACACGGAGTTTCTCCAACACGGAGTTTCTCCAACACGGACTTTCCCCAACACGGAGTTTCTCCAACACGGAGTTTCTCCAACACGGAGTTTCTCCAACACGGAGTTTCTCCAACAGATTTTCTACAACACGGAGTTTCTCCAACACGGAGTTTCTCCAACACGGAGTTTCTCCAACACGGAGTTTCTCCAACACGGAGTTTCTCCAACACGGAGTTTCTCCAACACGAAGTTTCTCCAACACGGAGTTTCTCCAACACGGAGTTTCTCCAACACGGAGTTTCTCCAACACGGAGTTTCTCCAACACGGAGTTTCTCCAACACGGAGTTTCTCCAACACGGAGTTTCTCCAACACGGAGTTTCTCCAACACGGAGTTTCTCCAACACGGAGTTTCTCCAACACGGAGTTTCTCCAACACGGAGTTTCTCCAACACGGAGTTTCTCCAACACGGAGTTTCTCCAACACGGAGTTTCTCCAACACGGAATTTCTCCAACACGGAGTTTCTCCAACACGGAGTTTCTCCAACACGGAGTTTCTCCAACACGGAGTTTCTCCAACACGGAGTTTCTCAACACGGAGTTTCTACAACACGGAGTTTCTCCAACACGGAGTTTCTCCAACACGGAGTTTCTCCAACACGGAGTTTCTCCAACACGGAGTTTCTCCAACACGCAGTTTCTACAACACGGAGTTTCTCCAACACGGAGTTTCTCCAACACGGAGTTTCTCCAACACGGAGTTTCTCCAACACGGAGTTTCTCCAACACGGAGTTTCTCCAACACGGAGTTTCTCCAACACGAGTTTCCCAAACGGAGTTTCTCCAACACGGAGTTTCTCCAACACGGAGTTTCTCCAACACGGAGTTTCTCCAACACGGAGTTTCTCCAACACGGAGTTTCTCCAACACGGAGTTTCTCCAACACGGAGTTTCTCCAACACGAGTTTCTCCAACACGGAGTTTCTCCAACACGGAGTTTCTCCAACACGGAGTTTCTCCAACACGGAGTTTCTCCAACACGGAGTTTCTCCAACACGGAGTTTCTCCAACACGGAGTTTCTCCAACACGGAGTTTCTCCAACACGGAGTTTCTCCAACACGGAGTTTCTCCAACACGGAGTTTCTACAACACGGAGTTTCTCCAACACGGAGTTTCTCCAACACGGAGTTTCTCCAACACGGAGTTTCTCCAACACGGAGTTCTCCAACACGGAGTTTCTCCAACACGGAGTTTCTCCAACACGGAGTTTCTCCAACACGGAGTTTCTCCAACACGAGTTTCTCCAACACGAAGTTTCTCCACACGGAGTTTCTCCAAAACGGAGTTTCTCCAACACGGAGTTTCTCCAACACGGAGTTTCTCCAACACGGAGTTTCTCCAACACGGAGTTTCTCCAAAACGGAGTTTCTCCAACAAGGATTTTCTCCAACACGGAGTTTCTCCAACACGGAGTTTCTCCAACACAAAATTTCTCCAACACGGAGTTTCTCCAACACGGAGTTTCTCCAACCCAGAGTTTCTCCAACAAGGAGTTTCTCCAACACGGAGTTTCTCCAACACGGAGTTTCTCCAACACGGAATTTCTCCAACACGGAGTTTCTCCAACGCGGAGTTTCTGCAACACGGAGTTTCTACCACATCGAGTTTCACCAACACGGAGTTTCTCCAACACGGAGTTTCTCCAACACAGAGTTTCTCCAACACAGAGTTTGTCCAACACGGAGATTCTCCAGCACAGAGTTTGTACAACACGGAGATTCTCCAACACGGAGTTTCTCCAACACGGAGTTCCTGCAACACGGAGTTTCTCGAACACGGAGTTTCTCCCAACACAGGAGTTTCTCCAACAACAGGAGTTTCTCCAACAAGGAGTTTCTATAACAAGGAGTTTCTCCAACACGGAGTTTCTCCAAGAGGGAGTTTCTCCAACATGGAATTTCTCCAACACGGAGTTTCTCCAACACGAAGTTTCTCCAACACGGAGTTTCTCCAACACGAAGTTTCTCCAAAACGGAGTTTCTACAACACGGAGTTTCTCCAACACGGAGTTTCTCCAACACGGAGTTTCTCCAACACGGATTATCTCCAACACTGACTTTCCCCAACACGGAGTTTCTCCAACACGGAGTTTCTCCAACAAGGAGTTTCTCCAACACGGAGTTTCTCCAACACGGATTTTCTACAACACAGAATTTCTCCAACACAGAGTTTCTCCAACACGGAGTTTCTCCAAAACGGAGTTTCTCCAACACAGATTTTCTCCAACACGAAGTTCCCCAACATGGAATTTCTACAACACAGTTTCTACAACACGGAGTTTCTCCAACACGGATTTTCTCCAACACGGAGTTTCTCCAACACGCAGTTTCTCCAACAAGGAGTTTCTCCAACACAGAGTTTCTCCAACACGGAGTTTCTCCAACACGGAGTTTCTCCTGCACGGAGTTTCCCCAACACGGAGTTTCTCCAACACGGAGTTTCTCCAACACGGAGTTTCTCCAACACGAGATTTTCTCCAACACAAATTTTCTGCAACACGGAGTTTATCCAACACGGAGATTCTACAACACGGAGTTTCTCCAACACGGAGTTTCTCCAACACGGAGTTTCTCCAACACAGAGTTTCTCCAACACGGAGTTTCTCCAACACGGAGTTTCTCCAACACGGAGTTTCTCCAACACGGAGTTTCTCCAACACGGAGTTTCTCCAACAAGGAGTTTCTCCAACACGGAGTTTCTCCAACACGAAGTTTCTCCAACACGGAGTTTCTCCAACACGGAATTTCTCCAACACGGAGTTTCTCCAACACGGAATTTCTCCAACACGGAGTTTCTCCAACGCGGAGTTTCTCCAACACGAAGTTTCTCCAACGCGGAGTTTCTACAACACCGAGTTTCTACAACACGGAGTTTCTCCAACACGGAGTTTCTCCAACACAGATTTTGTCCAACACGGAGATTCTCCAGCACGGAGTTTCTACAACACGGAGTTTCTACAACACGGAGTTTCTCCAACACGGAGTTTCTCCAACACGGAGTTTCTCCAACACGGAGTTTCTCGAACACGGAGTTTCTCCAACACGGAGTTTCTCCAACACGGAGTTTCTCCAACACGGAGTTTCCCCAAACGGAGTTTCTCCAACAGGGAGTTTCTCCAACACGGAGTTTCTCCAACAAGGAGTTTCTCCAACACGGAGTTTCTCCAACACGGAATTTATCCAACACGGAGTTCCTCCAACACGAAGTTTCTCCAACACGGAGTTTCTCCAACGCGGAGTTTCTCCAACACGGAGTTTCTACAACACGGAGTTTCTACAACACCGAGTTTCACCAACACGGAGTTTCTCCAACACGGAGTTTCTCCAACACAGAGTTTGTCCAACACGGAGATTCTCCAGCACGGAGTTTCTACAACACGGAGTTTCTCCAACACGGAGTTTCTCCAACACGGAGTTTCTCCAACACGGAGTTTCTCGAACACGGAGTTTCTCCAACACGGATTTTCTCCAACACGGAGTTTCTCCAACACGGAGTTTCCCCAACACGGAGTTTCTCCAACACGGAGTTTCTCCAACACGGAGTTTCTACAACAAGGAGTTTCTCCAACACGGAGTTTCTCCAACACGGAGTTTCTCCAACACAGAGTTTCTCCAACACGAAGTTTCTCCAACACGGAGTTTCTCCAACACGGAGTTTCTCCAACACGGAGTTTCTCCAACACGGAGTTTCTACAACACGGAGTTTCTCCAACACGGAGTTTCTCCAACACGGAGTTTCTCCAACACGGAGTTTCTCCAACACGGAGTTTCTCCAACACGGAGTTTCTCCAACACGGAGTTTCTCCAACACGGAGTTTCTCCAACATCACGGAGTTTCTCCAACACGGAGTTTCTCCAACACGGAGTTTCTCCAACACGGAGTTTCTCCAACACGGCAGTTTCTCCAACACGGAGTTTCTCCAACACAGGAGTTTCTCCAACACGGAGTTTCTCCAACATAGAATTTCTACAACACGGAGTTTCTCCAACACGGAGTTTCTCCAACACGGAGTTTCTCCAAAACGGAGTTTCTCCAACACGGAGTTTCTCCAACACGGAGTTTCTGCAACACGGAGTTTCTACCACATCGAGTTTCTCCAACACGGAGTTTCTCCAACACGGAGTTTCTCCAACACGAGTTTCTCCAACACGGAGTTCTCCAACACGGAGTTTCTCCAACACGGAGTTTCTCCAACACGGAGTTTCTCCAACACGGAGTTTCTACAACACGGAGTTTCTCCAACACGGAGTTTCTCCAACACGGAGTTTCTCCAACACGGAGTTTCTCCAACACGGAGTTTCTCCAACACGGAGTTTCTCCAACACGGAGTTTCTCCAACACGGAGTTTCTACAACACGGAGTTTCTCCAACACGGAGTTTCTCCAACACGGAGTTTCTCCAACACGGAGATTTCTCCAACACGGAGTTTCTCCAACACGAAGTTTCTCCAACACGGAGTTTCTCCAACACGGAGTTTCTCCAACACGGAGTTTCTCCAACACGGAGTTTCTCCAACACGGAGTTTCTCCAACACGGATTTCTCCAACACAGAGTTTCTCCAACACGGAGTTTCTCCAACACGGAGTTTCTCCAACACGGAGTTTCTCCAACACGGAGTTTCTCCAACACGGAGTTTCTCCAACACAGAGTTTCTCCAACACGGAGTTTCTCCAACACGGAGTTTCTCCAACACGGAGTTTCTCCAACACGGAGTTTCTCCAACACGAAGTTTCTCCAACACGGAGTTTCTACAACACGGAGTTTCTACAACACGGAGTTTCACCAACACGGAGTTTCTCCAACACGGAGTTTCTCCAACACGGAGTTTCTCCAACACGGAGTTTCTCCAACACGGAGTTTCTCCAACACGGAGTTTCTCCAACACGGAGTTTCTCCAACACGGAGTTTCTCCAACATAGATTTTCTCCAACACAGTTTCTACAACACGGAGTTTCTCCAACACGGAGTTTCTCAACACGGAGTTTCTCACAACACGGAATTTCTCCAACACGGAGCTTTCTCCAACACGGAGTTTCTCCAACACGGAGTTTCTCCAACACGGAGTTTCTCCAACACGGAGTTTCTCCAACACGGATTTTCCCTGCCGGTGACCAACACAGGAGTTTCTCCAACACGTGAAGTTTCTCCAACACAAGTTTCGTCCAACACGGAGTTTCTCCAGACACGGAGTTTCTCCAACACGGAGTTTCTCCAACACGGAGTTTCTCCAACACGGAGTTTCTCCAACGACGGAGTTTCTCCAACACGGAGTTTCTCCAACTTCGGAGTTTCTACAACACCAGTTTCTGCAACACGGAGTTTCTCCAACAGCGGTTTTCTCCAACAAGACAACGGCCAACACGGAGTGTTCTCCAGCACGGAGTTTCTCAACACGCATTTTCCAACACGGAGTTTCTCCGCAGCGGAGTTTCGCCAACACGGAGTTTCTCCAACACGGAGTTTCTCCAACACGGAGTTTCTCCAACACGGAGTTTCTCCAACACAGAGTTTCTCCAACACGGAGTTTCCCCAAAACGGAGTTTCTCCAACAGGGAGTTTCTCCAACACGGAGTTTCTCCAACAAGGAGTTTCTCCAACACGGAGTTTCTCCAACACGGAGTTTCTCCAACACGGAGTTTCTCCAACACGAAGTTTCTCCAACACGGAGTTTCTCCAACGACGGAGTTTCTCCAACACGGAGTTTCTCCAACACGGAGTTTCTCCAACACGGAGTTTCTCCAACACGGAGTTTCTCCAACACGGAGTTTCTCCAAAACGGAGTTTCTCCAACACGGAGTTTCTCCAACACGGAGTTTCTCCAACACGGAGTTTCTCCAACACGGATTATCTCCAACACTGACTTTCCCCAACACGGAGTTTCTCCAACACGGAGTTTCTCCAACAAGGAGTTTCTCCAACACGGAGTTTCTCCAACACGGATTTTCTACAACACGGAATTTCTCCAACACGGAGTTTCTCCAACACGGAGTTTCTCCAACACGGAGTTTCTCCAACACGGAGTTTCTCCAACACGGAGTTTCTACCAACACCGAGTTTCTACCAACACGGAGTTTCTCCAACACGGAGTTTCTCCAACACAGAGTTTCTCCAACACGGAGATTCTCCAACACGGAGTTTCTCCAACACGGAGTTCTCCAACACGGAGTTTCTCCAACACGGAGTTTCTCCAACACGGAGTTTCTCCAACACGGAGTTTCTCCAACACAGTTTCTCAACACGGAGTTTCTCCAACACGGAGTTTCTCCAACACGGAGTTTCTCCAACACGGAGTTTCTCCAACACGGAGTTTCTCCAACACAGAGTTTCTCCAACACGGAGTTTCTCCAACACGGAGTTTCTCCAACACGGAGTTTCTCCAACACGGAGTTTCTCCAACACGGAGTTTCTCCAACACGGAGTTTCTCCAACACGGAGTTTCTCCAACACGGAGTTTCTCCAACACGGAGTTTCTCCAACACGGAGTTTCTCCAACACGGAGTTTCTCCAACACGGAGTTTCTCCAACACGGAGTTTCTCCAACACGGAGTTTCTCCAACACGAAGTTTCTCCAACACGGAGTTTCTCCAACACGGAGATTTCTACAACACGGAGTTTCTCCAACACGGCGTTTCTCCAAAACGGAGTTTCTCCAACACGGAGTTTCTCCAACACGAAGTTTCCCCAACATAGAATTTCTACAACACAGTTTCTACAACACGGAGTTTCTCCAACACGGAGTTTCTCCAACACGGAGTTTCTCCAACACGGAGTTTCTCCAACAAGGAGTTTCTCCAACACGGAGTTTCTCCAACACGGAGTTTCTCCAACACGGAGTTTCTCCAACACGGAGTTTCTCCAACACGGAGTTTCTCCAACACGGAGTTTCTCCAACACGGAGTTTCACCAACACGGAGTTTCTCCAACACGGAATTTCTCCAACACGGACTTTCTTCAACACGAAGTTTCTCCAACACGGAGTTTCTCCAACGCGGAGTTTCTCAACACGGAGTTTCTACAACACGGAGTTTCTACAACACCGAGTTTCACCAACACGGAGTTTCTCCAACACGGAGTTTCTCCAACACAGAGTTTGTCCAACACGGAGATTCTCCAGCACAGAGTTCTACAACACGGAGTTTCTCCAACACGGAGTTTCTCCAACACGAAGTTTCTCCAAAACGGAGTTTCTACAACACGGAGTTTCTCCAACATGGAGTTATCTCCAACACTGACTTACCCCAACACGGAGTTTCTCCAACACGGAGTTTCTCCAACAAGGAGTTTCTCCAACACGGAGTTTCTCCAACACGGATTTTCTACAACACGGAATTTCTCCAACACGGATTTTCTCCAACACGGAGTTTCTCCAACGCGGAGTTTCTCCAACACGGAGTTTCTACAACACGGAGTTTCTACAACACCGAGTTTCACCAACACGGAGTTTCTCCAACACGGAGTTTCTCCAACACAGAGTTTGTCCAACACGGAGATTCTCCAGCACGGAGTTTCTACAACACGGAGTTTCTCCAACACGGAGTTTCTCCAACACGGAGTTTCTCCAACACGAAGTTTCCCCAACACGGAATTTCTACAACACGGAGTTTCTACGAACACGGAGTTTCTCCAACACGGATTTTCTCCAACACGGAGTTTCTCCAACACGTAGTTTCTCCAACACGGAGTTTCTCCAACACAGAGTTTCTCCAACACGGAGTTTCTCCAACACGGAGTTTCTCCAACGCGGAGTTTCTCCAACACGGAGTTTCTCCAACACGGAGTTTCTACAACACCGAGTTTCACCAACACGGAGTTTCTCCAACACGGAGTTTCTCCAACACATAGTTTGTCCAACACGGAGATTCTCCAGCAAGGAGTTTCTACAACACGGAGTTTCTCCAACACGGAGTTTCTCCAACACGGAGTTTCTCCAACACGAAGTTTCTCCAACACGAAGTTTCTCCTACACGGAGTTTCTAAAAACGGAGCTTCTCCAACACGGAGATTCTACAACACGGAGTTTGTCCAACACGGAGTTTCTCCAACACGGAGTTTCTCCAAAACGGAGTTTCTCCAACAAGGATTTTCTCCAACACGGAGTTTCTCCAACACGGAGTTTCTACAACACAAAATTTCTCCAACACGGAGTTTCTCCAACACGGAGTTTCTCCAACCCAGAGTTTCTCCAACAAGGAGTTTCTCCAACACGGAGTTTCTCCAACACGGAGTTTCTCCAACACGAAATTTCTCCAACACGGAGTTTCTCCAACGCGGAGTTTCTGCAACACGGAGTTTCTACCACATCGAGTTTCACCAACACGGAGTTTCTCCAACACGGAGTTTCTCCAACACAGAGTTTCTCCAACACAGAGTTTGTCCAACACGGAGATTCTCCAGCACGGAGTTTGTACAACACGGAGATTCTCCAACACGGAGTTTCTCCAACACGGAGTTCCTGCAACACGGAGTTTCTCGAACACGGAGTTTCCCCAACACGGAGTTTCTCCAACAAGGAGTTTCTCCAACAAGGAGTTTCTATAACAAGGAGTTTCTCCAACACGGAGTTTCTCCAAGAGGGAGTTTCTCCAACATGGAATTTCTCCAACACGGAGTTTCTCCAACACGAAGTTTCTCCAACACGGAGTTTCTCCAACACGAAGTTTCTCCAAAACGGAGTTTCTACAACACGGAGTTTCTCCAACACGGAATTTCTCCAACACGGAGTTTCTCCAACACGGATTATCTCCAACACTGACTTTCCCCAACACGGAGTTTCTCCAACACGGAGTTTCTCCAACAAGGAGTTTCTCCAACACGGAGTTTCTCCAACACGGATTTTCTACAACACAGAATTTCTCCAACACAGAGTTTCTCCAACACGGAGTTTCTCCAAAACGGAGTTTCTCCAACACAGATTTTCTCCAACACGAAGTTCCCCAACATGGAATTTCTACAACACAGTTTCTACAACACGGAGTTTCTCCAACACGGATTTTCTCCAACACGGAGTTTCTCCAACACGCAGTTTCTCCAACAAGAAGTTTCTCCAACACAGAGTTTCTCCAACACGGAGTTTCTCCAACACGGAGTTTCTCCTGCACGGAGTTTCCCCAACACGGAGTTTCTCCAACACGGAGTTTCTCCAACACGAGATTTTCTCCAACACAAATTTTCTGCAACACGGAGTTTATCCAACACGGAGATTCTACAACACGGAGTTTCTCCAACACGGAGTTTCTCCAACACGGAGTTTCTCCAACACAGAGTTTCTCCAACACGGAGTTTCTCCAACACGGAGTTTCTCCAACACGGAGTTTCTCCAACACGGAGTTTCTCCAACACGGAGTTTCTCCAACAAGGAGTTTCTCCAACACGGAGTTTCTCCAACACGAAGTTTCTCCAACACGGAGTTTCTCCAACACGGAATTTCTCCAACACGGAGTTTCTCCAACACGGAATTTCTCCAACACGGAGTTTCTCCAACGCGGAGTTTCTCCAACACGAAGTTTCTCCAACGCGGAGTTTCTACAACACCGAGTTTCTACAACGCGGAGTTTCTCCAACACGGTGTTTCTCCAACACAGATTTTGTCCAACACGGAGATTCTCCAGCACGGAGTTTCTACAACACGCAGTTTCTACAACACGGAGTTTCTCCAACACGGAGTTTCTCCAATACGGAGTTTCTCCAACACGGAGTTTCTCGAACACGGAGTTTCTCCAACACGGATTTTCTCCTACACAGAGCTTCTCCAACACAGATTTTCCCCGGAACGGAGTTTCTCCAACAGGGAGTTTCCCCAACACGGAGTTTCTCCAACAAGGAGTTTCTCCAACACAGAGTTTCTCCAACACGGAATTTATCCAACACGGAGTTCCTCCAACACGAAGTTTCTCCAACACGGAGTTTCTCCAAGGCGAAGTTTCTCCAACACGGAGGTTCTACAACACGGAGTTTCTACAACACCGAGTTTCACCAACACAGAGTTTCTCCAACACGGAGTTTCTCCAACACAGAGTTTGTCCAACACGGAGATTCTCCAGCACTGAGTTTCTACAACACGGAGTTTCTCCAACACGGAGTTTCTCCAACACGGAGTTTCTCCAACACGGAGTTTCTCGAACACGGAGTTTCTCCAACACGGATTTTCTCCAACACGGAGTGTCTCCAACCCGGAGTTTCCCCAACACGGAGTTTCTCCAACAAGGAGTTTCTCCAACACGGAGCTTCTATAACAAGGAGTTTCTCCAACACGGACTTTCTCCAACAGGGAGTTTCTCCAACATAGAGTTTCTCCAACACGAAGTTTCTCCAACACGGAGTTTCTCCAACACGGAGTTTCTCCAACACGGAGTTTCTCCAAAACGGAGTTTATACAACACTGAGTTTCTCCAACACGGAGTTTCTCAAACACGGAGTTTCTCCAACACCGACTTTCCCCAACACGGAGTTTCTCCAACACGGAGTTTCTCCAACAAGGAGTTTCTCCAACACGGAGTTTCTCCAACATAGATTTTCTACAACACGGAATTTCTCCAACACGGAGTTTCTCCAACACGGAGTTTCTCCAACACTGCGTTTCTCCAAAACGGAGTTTCTCCAACACAGTTTCTCCAACACGAAGTTTCCCCAACATAGAATTTCTACAACACAGTTTCCACAACACGGAGTTTCTACCACACGGAGTTTCTCCAACACGGAGTTTCTCCAACACGGAGTTTCTCCAACGCGGAGTTTCTGCAACACGGAGTTTCTCGAACACGGAGTTTCTCCAACACGGAGTTTCTCCAACACGGAGTGTCTCCAACACGGAGTTTCCCCAACACGGAGTTTCTCCAACACGGAATTTCTCCAACACAGAGTTTCTCCAACACGGAATTTCTCCAACACGGAGTTTCTCCAACGCGGAGTTTCTCCAACACGGAGTTTCTCCAACGCGGAGTTTCTACAACACCGAGTTTCTACAACGCGGAGTTTCTCCAACACGGAGTTTCTCCAACACGGTGTTTCTCCAACACAGATTTTGTCCAACACGGAGATTCTCCAGCACGGAGTTTCTACAACACGGAGTTTCTACAACACGGAGTATCTCCAACACGGAGTTTCACCAATACGGAGTTTCTCCAACACGGAGTTTCTCGAACACGGAGTTTCTCCAACACGGATTTTCTCCAACACGGAGTTTCTCCAACACAGAGTTTCACCGCAACGGAGTTTCTCCAACAGGGAGTTTCCACAACACGGAGTTTCTCCAACAAGGAGTTTCTCCAACACGAAGTTTCTCCAACACGGAATTTATCCAACACGGAGTTCCTCCAACACGAAGTTTCTCCAACACAGAGTTTCTCCAACGCGGAGTTTCTCCAACACGGAGTTTCTACAACACGGAGTTTCTACAACACCGAGTTTCACCAACACAGAGTTTCTCCAACACGGAGTTTCTCCAACACAGAGTTTGTCCAACACGGAGATTCTCCAACACGGAGTTTCTCCAACACGGAGTTTCTCCAACACGGAGTTTCTCGAACACGGAGTTTCTCCAACACGAATTTTCTCCAACACGGAGTGTCTCCAACACGGAGTTTCCCCAACACGGAGTTTCTCCAACAAGGAGTTTCTCCAAAACGGAGCTTCTTTAACAAGGAGTTTCTCCAACACGGAATTTCTCCAACAGGGAGTTTCTCCAACATAGAGTTTCTCCAACACGAAGTTTCTCCAACACGGAGTTTCTCCAACACGGAGTTTCTCCAACACGGAGTTTCTCCATAACGGAGTTTATACAACACGGAGTTTCTCCAACAAGGAGTTTCTCCAACACGGAGTTTCTCCAACACGGAGTTTCTCCAACACGGATTTCTCCAACACCGACTTTCCCCAACACGGAGTTTCTCCAACAAGGAGTTTCTCCAACACGGAGTTTCTCCAACGTACGGATTTTCTACAACACGGAGTTTCTCCAACACGGCGTTTCTCCAAAACGGAGTTTCTCCAACACGGAGTTTCTCCAACACGAAGTTCCCCAACATAGAATTTCTACAACACAGTTTCTACAACACGGAGTTTCTCCAACACGGATTTTCTCTAACACGGAGTTTCTCCAACACGCAGTTTCTCCAACAAGGAGTTTCTCCAACACAGAGTTTCTCCAACACAGAGTTTCTCCAACACGGAGTTTCCCCAAAACGGAGTTTCTCCAACAGGGAGTTTCTCCAACACGGAGTTTCTCCAACGAGGAGTTTCACCAACACGGAGTTTCTCCAACACGAAATTTATCCAACACGGAGTTTCTTCAACACGAAGTTTCTACAACACCGAGTTTCACCAACACGGAGTTTCTCCAACACGGAGTTTCTCCAACACATAGTTTGTCCAACACGGAGATTCTCCAGCACGGAGTTTCTACCACACGGAGGTTCTCCAACACGGAGTTTCTCCAACTCGGAGTTTCTCCAACGCGGAGTTTCTGAAACACGGAGTTTTTCGAACACGGAGTTTCTCCAACACGGATTTTCTCCAACACGGAGTGTCTCCAACACGGAGTTTCCCCAACACGGAGTTTCTCCAACACGGAATTTCTTAAACACGGAGTTTCTCCAACACGGAATTTCTCCAACACGGAGTTTCTCCAACGCGGAGTTTCTCCAACACGGAGTTTCTCCAACGCGGAGTTTCTACAACACCGAGTTTCTACAACGCGGAGTTTCTCCAACACGGAGTTTCTCCAACACGGTGTTTCTCCAACACAGATTTTGTCCAACACGGAGATTCTCCAGCACGGAGTTTCTACAACACGGAGTTTCTACAACACGGAGTATCTCCAACACGGATTTTCACCAATACAGAGTTTCTCCAACACGGAGTTTCTCGAACACGGAGTTTCTCCAACACGGATTTTCTCCAGCACGGAGTTTCTCCAACACAGAGTTTCCCCGAAACGGAGTTTCTCCAACAGGGAGTTTCCAAAACACGGAGGTTCTCCAACAAGGAGTTTCTCCAACACGAAGTTTCTCCAACACGGAATTTATTCAACACGGAGTTCCTCCAACACGAAGTTTCTCCAACACAGAGTTTCTACAACACGGAGTTTCTACAACACCGAGTTTCACCAACACAGAGTTTCTCCAACACGGAGTTTCTCCAACACAGAGTTTGTCCAACACGGAGATTCTCCAACACGGAGTTTCTCCAACACGGAGTTTCTCCAACACGGAGTTTCTCGAACACGGAGTTTCTCCAACACGAATTTTCTCCAACACGGAGTGTCTCCAACACGGAGTTTCCCCAACACGGAGTTTCTCCAACAAGGAGTTTCTCCAAAACGGAGCTTCTATAACAAGGAGTTTCTCCAACACGGAATTTCTCCAACAGGGAGTTTCTCCAACATAGAGTTTCTCCAACACGAAGTTTCTCCAACACGGAGTTTCTCCAACACGGAGTTTCTCCAACACGGAGTTTCTCCATAACGGAGTTTATACAACACGGAGTTTCTCCAACAAGGAGTTTCTCCAACACGGAGTTTCTCCAACACGGAGTTTCTCCAACACGGATTATCTCCAACACCGACTTTCCCCAACACGGAGTTTCTCCAACACGGAGTTTCTCCAACAAGGAGTTTCTCCAACACGGAGTTTCTTCAACGTAGATTTTCTACAACACGGAGTTTCTCCAACACGGCGTTTCTCCAAAACGGAGTTTCTCCAACACGGAGTTTCTCCAACACGAAGTTCCCCAACATAGAATTTCTACAACACAGTTTCTACAACACGGAGTTTCTCCAACACGGATTTTCTCTAACACGGAGTTTCTCCAACACGCAGTTTCTCCAACAAGGAGTTTCTCCAACACAGAGTTTCTCCAAAACAGAGTTTCTCCAAAACGGAGTTTCCCCAAAACGGAGTTTCTCCAACAGGGAGTTTCTCCAACACGGAGTTTCTCCAACAAGCAGTTTCACCAACACGGAGTTTCTCCAGCACGAAATTTATCCAACACGGAGTTTCTTCAACACGAAGTTTCTCCAACACGGAGTTTCTCCAACGTGGAGTTTCTGCAACACGGAGTTTCTACAACACGGAGTTTCTACAACACCGACTTTCACCAACACGGAGTTTCTCCAACACGGAGTTTCTCCAACACATAGTTTGTCCAACACGAGATTCTCCAGCACGGAGTTTCTCCAACACGGAGTTTCTCCAACGCGGAGTTTCTGCAACACGGAGTTTCTCGAGCACGGAGTTTCTCCAACACGGAGTTTCTCCAACACGGAGTGTCTCCAACACGGAGTTTCCCCAACACGGAGTTTCTCCAACAAGGAGTTTCTCCAACACGGAGTTTCTCCAACACGGATTTTCTCCAACACGGAGTGTCTCCAACACGGAGTTTCTCCAACACGGAGTTTCTCCAACGCGGAGTTTCTCCAACACGGAGTTTCTACAACACGGAGTTTCTACAACACCGAGTTTCATCAACACAGAGTTTCTCCAACAGGGAGTTTCTCCAACACAGAGTTTGTCCAACACGGAGATTCTCCAGCACGGAGTTTCTACAACACGGAGTTTCTCCAACACGGAGTTTCTCCAGCACGGAGTTTCTCCAACACGGAGTTTCTCGAACACGGAGTTTCTCCAACACGGATTTTCTCCAACACGGAGTGTCTCCAACACGGAGTTTCCCCAACACGGAGTTTTTCCAACAAGGAGTTTCTCCAACACGGAGCTTCTATAACAAGGAGTATCTCCAACACGGAGTTTCTCCAACAGGGAGTTTCTCCAACATAGAGTTTCTCCAACACGGAGTTTCTCCAACACGGAGTTTCTCCAAAACGGAGTTTCTACAACACGGAGTTTCTCCAACACGGATTATCTCCAACACTGACTTTCCCCAACACGGAGTTTCTCCAACGCGGAGTTTCTCCAACACGGAGTTTCTACAACACGGAGTTTCTACAACACCGAGTTTCACCAACACAGAGTTTCTCCAACACGGAGTTTCTCCAACACAGAGTTTGTCCAACACGGAGATTCTCCAGCACGGAGTTTCTACAACACGGAGTTTCTCCAACACGGAGTTTCTCCAACACGGAGTTTCTCCAACACGGAGTTTCTCCAACACGGAATTTCTTAAACACGGAGTTTCTCCAACACGGAATTTCTCCAACACGGAGTTTCTCCAACGCGGAGTTTCTCCAACACGGAGTTTCTCCAACGCGGAGTTTCTATAACACGGAGTTTCTACAACGCGGAGTTTCTCCAACACGGAGTTTCTCCAACACGGTGTTTCTCCAACACAGAGTTTGTCCAACACGGAGATTCTCCAGCACGGAGTTTCTACAACACGGAGTTTCTACAACACGGAGTATCTCCAACACGGATTTTCACCAACACAGAGTTTCTCCAACACGGAGTTTCTCGAACACGGAGTTTCTCCAACACGGATTTTCTCCAACACGGAGTTTCTCCAACACAGAGTTTCCCCGAAACGGAGTTTCTCCAACAGGGAGTTTCCACAACACGGAGGTTCTCCAACAAGGAGTTTCTCCAACACGAAGTTTCTCCAACACGGAATTTATTCAACACGGAGTTCCTCCAACACGGAGTTTCTCCAACACAGAGTTTCTACAACACGGAGTTTCTACAACACCGAGTTTCACCAACACAGAGTTTCTCCAACACGGAGTTTCTCCAACACAGAGTTTGTCCAACACGGAGATTCTCCAACACGGAGTTTCTCCAACACGGAGTTTCTCCAACACGGAGTTTCTCGAACACGGAGTTTCTCCAACACGAATTTTCTCCAACACGGAGTGTCTCCAACACGGAGTTTCCCCAACACGGAGTTTCTCCAACAAGGAGTTTCTCCAAAACGGAGCTTCTATAACAAGGAGTTTCTCCAACACGGAGTTTCTCCAACAGGGAGTTTCTCCAACATAGAGTTTCTCCAACACGAAGTTTCTCCAACACGGAGTTTCTCCAACACGGAGTTTCTCCAACACGGAGTTTCTCCATAACGGAGTTTATACAACACGGAGTTTCTCCAACACGGAGTTTCTCCAACACGGAGTTTCTCCAACACGGAGTTTCTCCAACACGGATTATCTCCAACACCGACTTTCCCCAACACGGAGTTTCTCCAACACGGAGTTTCTCCAACAAAGAGTTTCTCCAACACGGAGTTTCTCCAACGAGGATTTTCTACAACACGGAGTTTCTCCAACACGGCGTTTCTCCAAAACGGAGTTTCTCCAACACGGAGTTTCTCCAACACGAAGTTCCCCAACATAGAATTTCTACAACACAGTTTCTACAACACGGAGTTTCTCCAACACGGATTTTCTCTAACACGGAGTTTCTCCAACACGCAGTTTCTCCAACAAGGAGTTTCTCCAACACAGAGTTTCTCCAACACAGAGTTTCTCCAACACGGAGTTTCCCCAAAACGGAGTTTCTCCAACAGGGAGTTTCTCCAACACGGAGTTTCTCCAACAAGGAGTTTCACCAACACGGAGTTTCTCCAACACGAAATTTATCCAACACGGATTTTCTCCAACACGGAGTTTCTCCAACACGGAGTTTCCCCAACACGGAGTTTCTCCAACACGGAGTTTCTCCAACACGGAGTTTCTCCAACACGGAGTTTCTCCAACACGGAGTGTCTCCAACACGGAGTTTCTCCAACACGGAGTTTCTCCAACGCGGAGTTTCTCCAACACGGAGTTTCTACAACACGGAGTTTCTACAACACCGAGTTTCATCAACACAGAGTTTCTCCAACAGGGAGTTTCTCCAACACAGAGTTTGTCCAACACGGAGATTCTCCAGCACGGAGTTTCTACAACACGGAGTTTCTCCAACACGGAGTTTCTCCAACACGGAGTTTCTCCAACACGGAGTTTCTCGAACACGGAGTTTCTCCAACACGGATTTTCTCCAACACGGAGTGTCTCCAACACGGAGTTTCCCCAACACGGAGTTTCTCCAACAAGGAGTTTCTCCAACACGGAGCTTCTATAACAAGGAGTATCTCCAACACGGAGTTTCTCCAACAGGGAGTTTCTCCAACATAGAGTTTCTCCAACACGGAGTTTCTCCAACACGGAGTTTCTCCAAAACGGAGTTTCTACAACACGGAGTTTCTCCAACACGGATTATCTCCAACACTGACTTTCCCCAACACGGAGTTTCTCCAACGCGGAGTTTCTCCAACACGGAGTTTCTACAACACGGAGTTTCTACAACACCGAGTTTCACCAACACAGAGTTTCTCCAACACGGAGTTTCTCCAACACAGAGTTTGTCCAACACGGAGTTTCTCCAGCACGGAGTTTCTACAACACGGAGTTTCTCCAACACGGAGTTTCTCCAACACGGAGTTTCTCCAACACGGAGTTTCTCCAACACGGAGTTTCTCCAACACGGAGTTTCTCCAACACGGAGTTTCTCCAACACGGAATTTCTTAAACACGGAGTTTCTCCAACACGGAATTTCTCCAACACGGAGTTTCTCCAACGCGGAGTTTCTCCAACACGGAGTTTCTCCAACGCGGAGTTTCTATAACACCGAGTTTCTACAACGCGGAGTTTCTCCAACACGGAGTTTCTCCAACACGGAGTTTCTCCAACACAGATTTTGTCCAACACGGAGATTCTCCAGCACGGAGTTTCTACAACACGGAGTTTCTACAACACGGAGTATCTCCAACACGGATTTTCACCAATACAGAGTTTCTCCAACACGGAGTTTCTCGAACACGGAGTTTCTCCAACACGGATTTTCTCCAACACGGAGTTTCTCCAACACAGAGTTTCCCCGAAACGGAGTTTCTCCAACAGGGAGTTTCCAAACACGGAGGTTCTCCAACAAGGAGTTTCTCCAACACGAAGTTTCTCCAACACGGAATTTCTCCAACACGGAGTTTCTCCAACACGGAGTTTCTCCAACACGGAGTTTCTACAACACGGAGTTTCTACAACACCGAGTTTCACCAACACGGAGTTTCTCCAACACGGAGTTTCTCCAACACAGAGTTTGTCCAACACGGAGATTCTCCAACACGGAGTTTCTCCAACACGGAGTTTCTCCAACACGGAGTTTCTCGAACACGGAGTTTCTCCAACACGAATTTTCTCCAACACGGAGTGTCTCCAACACGGAGTTTCCCCAACACGGAGTTTCTCCAACAAGGAGTTTCTCCAAAACGGAGCTTCTATAACAAGGAGTTTCTCCAACACGGAATTTCTCCAACAGGGAGTTTCTCCAACATAGAGTTTCTCCAACACGAAGTTTCTCCAACACGGAGTTTCTCCAACACGGAGTTTCTCCAACACGGAGTTTCTCCATAACGGAGTTTATACAACACGGAGTTTCTCCAACAAGGAGTTTCTCCAACACGGAGTTTCTCCAACACGGAGTTTCTCCAACACGGATTATCTCCAACACCGACTTTCCCCAACACGGAGTTTCTCCAACACGGAGTTTCTCCAACAAGGAGTTTCTCCAACACGGAGTTTCTCCAACGTAGATTTTCTACAACACGGAGTTTCTCCAACACGGCGTTTCTCCAAAACGGAGTTTCTCCAACACGGAGTTTCTCCAACACGAAGTTCCCCAACATAGAATTTCTACAACACAGTTTCTACAACACGGAGTTTCTCCAACACGGATTTTCTCCAACACGGAGTTTCTCCAACACGCAGTTTCTCCAACAAGGAGTTTCTCCAACACAGAGTTTCTCCAACACGGAGTTTCTCCAACACGGAGTTTCCCCAAAACGGAGTTTCTCCAACAGGGAGTTTCTCCAACACGGAGTTTCTCCAACAAGGAGTTTCACCAACACGGAGTTTCTCCAACACGAAATTTATCCAACACGGAGTTTCTTCAACACGAAGTTTCTCCAACACGGAGTTTCTTCAACGTGGAGTTTCTGCAACACGGAGTTTCTACAACACGGAGTTTCTCCAACACCGAGTTTCACCAACACGGAGTTTCTCCAACACGGAGTTTCTCCAACACAGAGTTTGTCCAACACGGAGATTCTCCAAGCACGGAGTTTCTCCAACACGGAGTTTCTCCAACGCGGAGTTTCTGCAACACGGAGTTTCTCGAACACGGAGTTTCTCCAACACGGATTTTCTCCAACACGGAGTGTCTCCAAC
Organism: Amblyomma americanum; assembly: GCA_030143305.2. Taxonomy (NCBI): domain Eukaryota; kingdom Metazoa; phylum Arthropoda; class Arachnida; order Ixodida; family Ixodidae; genus Amblyomma; species Amblyomma americanum. The sequence goes on along the minus strand of JARKHS020013184.1, from coordinate 51,338 downwards.
ACGGAGTTTCCCCAACACGGAGTTTCTCCAACAAGGAGTTTCTCCAACACGGAGTTTCTCCAACACGGATTTTCTCCAACACGGAGTGTCTCCAACACGGAGTTTCCCCAACACGGAGTTTCTCCAACGCGGAGTTTCTCCAACACGGAGTTTCTACAACACGGAGTTTCTACAACACCGAGTTTCATCCAACACAGAGTTTCTCCAACACGGAGTTTCTCCAACACAGAGTTTGTCCAACACGGAGATTCTCCAGCACGGAGTTTCTACAACACGGAGTTTCTCCAACACGGAGTTTCTCCAACACGGAGTTTCTCCAACACGGAGTTTCTCCAACACGGAGTTTCTCCAACACGGAGTTTCTCCAACACGGAGTTTCTCCAACACGGAGTTTCTCCAACACGGAGTTTCTCCAACACGGAGTTTCTCCAACACGGAGTTTCTCCAACACGGAGTTTCTACAACACGGAGTTTCTCCAACACGGAGTTTCTCCAACACGGAGTTTCTCCAACACGGAGTTTCTCCAACACGGAGTTTCTCCAACACGGAGTTTCTCCAACACGGAGTTTCTCCAACACGGAGTTTCTCCAACACGGAGTTTCTCCAACACGGAGTTTCTCCAACACGGAGTTTCTCCAACACGGAGTTTCTCCAACACGGAGTTTCTCCAACACGGAGTTTCTCCAACACGGAGTTTCTCCAACACAGAGTTTGTCCAACACGGAGATTCTCCAGCACGGAGTTTCTACAACACGGAGTTTCTCCAACACGGAGTTTCTCCAACACGGATTTTCTCCAACACGGAGTTTCTCCAACACGGAGTTTCTCGAACACGGAGTTTCTCCAACACGGAGTTTCTCCAACACGGAGTTTCTCCAACACAGAGTTTCCCCAACACGGAGTTTCTCCAACACGGAGTTTCTCCAAACACGGAGTTTCTCCAACAAGGAGTTTCTCCAACACGGAGTTTCTCCAACACGGAATTTCTCCAACACGGAGTTTCTCCAACACGGAGTTTCTCCAACACGGAGTTTCTACAACACGGAGTTTCTACAACACCGAGTTTCACCAACACAGAGTTTCTCCAACACGGAGTTTCTCCAACACAGAGTTTGTCCAACACGGAGATTCTCCAACACGGAGTTTCTCCAACACGGAGTTTCTCCAACACGGAGTTTCTCGAACACGGAGTTTCTCCAACACGGATTTTCTCCAACACGGAGTGTCTCCAACACGGAGTTTCCCCAACACGGAGTTTCTCCAACAAGGAGTTTCTCCAAAACGGAGCTTCTATAACAAGGAGTTTCTCCAACACGGAGTTTCTCCAACAGGGAGTTTCTCCAACATAGAGTTTCTCCAACACGAAGTTTCTCCAACACGGAGTTTCTCCAACACGGAGTTTCTCCAACACGGAGTTTCTCCAACACGGAGTTTCTCCAACACGGAGTTTCTCCAACACGGAGTTTCTCCAACACGGAGTTATCTCCAACACCGACTTTCCCCAACACGGAGTTTCTCCAACACGGAGTTTCTCCAACACAGGAGTTTCTCCAACACGGAGTTTCTCCAACGAGATTTTCTACAACACGGAGTTTCTCCAACACGGAGTTTCTCCAAAACGGAGTTTCTCCAACACGGAGTTTCTCCAACACGAAGTTCCCCAACATAGATTTCTACAACACAGTTTCTACAACACGGAGTTTCTCCAACACGGATTTTCTCCAACACGGAGTTTCTCCAACACGCGAGTTTCTCCAACACGGAGTTTCTCCAACACGGAGTTTCTCCAACACAGAGTTTCTCCAACACGGAGTTCTCCAACACGGAGTTTCTCCAACACGGAGTTTCTCCAACACGGAGTTTCTCCAACACGGAGTTTCTCCAGCACGAAATTTCTCCAACACGGATTTTCTCCAACACGGAGTGTCTCCAACACGGAGTTTCCCCAACACGGAGTTTCTCCAACACGGAGTTTCTCCAACACGGAGTTTCTCCAACACGGAGTTTCTCCAACACGGAGTGTCTCCAACACGGAGTTTCCCCAACACGGAGTTTCTCCAACGCGGAGTTTCTCCAACACGGAGTTTCTACAACACGGAGTTTCTACAACACCGAGTTTCATCCAACACAGAGTTTCTCCAACAGGGAGTTTCTCCAACACAGAGTTTGTCCAACACGGAGATTCTCCAGCACGGAGTTTCTACAACACGGAGTTTCTCCAACACGGAGTTTCTCCAGCACGGAGTTTCTCCAACACGGAGTTTCTCGAACACGGAGTTTCTCCAACACGGATTTTCTCCAACACGGAGTGTCTCCAACACGGAGTTTCCCCAACACGGAGTTTTTCCAACAAGGAGTTTCTCCAACACGGAGCTTCTATAACAAGGAGTTTCTCCAACACGGAGTTTCTCCAACAGGGAGTTTCTCCAACATAGAGTTTCTCCAACACGGAGTTTCTCCAACACGGAGTTTCTCCAAAACGGAGTTTCTACAACACGGAGTTTCTCCAACACGGATTATCTCCAACACTGACTTTCCCCAACACGGAGTTTCTCCAACGCGGAGTTTCTCCAACACGGAGTTTCTACAACACGGAGTTTCTACAACACCGAGTTTCACCAACACAGAGTTTCTCCAACACGGAGTTTCTCCAACACAGAGTTTGTCCAACACGGAGATTCTCCAGCACGGAGTTTCTACAACACGGAGTTTCTCCAACACGGAGTTTCTCCAACACGGAGTTTCTCCAACACGGAGTTTCTCCAACACGGAGTTTCTCCAACACGGAGTTTCTCCAACACGGAGTTTCTCCAACACGGAATTTCTCCAACACGGAGTTTCTCCAACGCGGAGTTTCTCCAACACGGAGTTTCTCCAACGCGGAGTTTCTACAACACCGAGTTTCTACAACGCGGAGTTTCTCCAACACGGAGTTTCTCCAACACGGTGTTTCTCCAACACAGATTTTGTCCAACACGGAGATTCTCCAGCACGGAGTTTCTACAACACGGAGTTTCTACAACACGGAGTATCTCCAACACGGATTTTCACCAATACAGAGTTTCTCCAACACGGAGTTTCTCGAACACGGAGTTTCTCCAACACGGATTTTCTCCAACACGGAGTTTCTCCAACACAGAGTTTCCCCGAAACGGAGTTTCTCCAACAGGGAGTTTCCCAAACACGGAGGTTCTCCAACAAGGAGTTTCTCCAACACGAGAGTTTCTCCAACACGGAATTTATCCAACACGGAGTTCCTCCAACACGAAGTTTCTCCAACACAGAGTTTCTACAACACGGAGTTTCTACAACACCGAGTTTCACCAACACAGAGTTTCTCCAACACGGAGTTTCTCCAACACAGAGTTTGTCCAACACGGAGATTCTCCAACACGGAGTTTCTCCAACACGGAGTTTCTCCAACACGGAGTTTCTCGAACACGGAGTTTCTCCAACACGAATTTTCTCCAACACGGAGTGTCTCCAACACGGAGTTTCCCCAACACGGAGTTTCTCCAACAAGGAGTTTCTCCAAAACGGAGCTTCTATAACAAGGAGTTTCTCCAACACGGAATTTCTCCAACAGGGAGTTTCTCCAACATAGAGTTTCTCCAACACGAAGTTTCTCCAACACGGAGTTTCTCCAACACGGAGTTTCTCCAACACGGAGTTTCTCCATAACGGAGTTTATACAACACGGAGTTTCTCCAACAAGGAGTTTCTCCAACACGGAGTTTCTCCAACACGGAGTTTCTCCAACACGGATTATCTCCAACACCGACTTTCCCCAACACGGAGTTTCTCCAACACGGAGTTTCTCCAACAAGGAGTTTCTCCAACACGGAGTTTCTTCAACGTAGATTTTCTACAACACGGAGTTTCTCCAACACGGCGTTTCTCCAAAACGGAGTTTCTCCAACACGGAGTTTCTCCAACACGAAGTTCCCCAACATAGAATTTCTACAACACAGTTTCTACAACACGGAGTTTCTCCAACACGGATTTTCTCCAACACGGAGTTTCTCCAACACGCAGTTTCTCCAACAAGGAGTTTCTCCAACACGGAGTTTCTCCAACACGGAGTTTCTCCAACAACGGAGTTTCTCCAAAACGGAGTTTCTCCAACACGGAGTTTCTCCAACACGGAGTTTCTCCAACAAGGAGTTTCACCAACACGGAGTTTCTCCAGCACGAAATTTATCCAACACGGAGTTTCTCCAACACGAAGTTTCTCCAACACGGAGTTTCTTCAACGTGGAGTTTCTGCAACACGGAGTTTCTCCAACACGGAGTTTCTCCAACACCGACTTTCACCAACACGGAGTTTCTCCAACACGGAGTTTCTCCAACACAGAGTTTGTCCAACACGGAGTTTCTCCAACACGGAGTTTCTCCAACACGGAGTTTCTCCAACGCGGAGTTTCTCCAACACGGAGTTTCTCCAGAGCACAAGAGTTTCTCCAACACGGAGTTTCTCCAACACGGAGTTTCTCCAACACGGAGTTTCCCCAACACGGAGTTTCTCCAACAAGGAGTTTCTCCAACACGGAGTTTCTCCAACACGGATTTTCTCCAACACGGAGTTTCTCCAACACGGAGTTTCCCCAACACGGAGTTTCTCCAACGCGGAGTTTCTCCAACACGGAGTTTCTACAACACGGAGTTTCTACAACACCGAGTTTCATCCAACACAGAGTTTCTCCAACAGGGAGTTTCTCCAACACAGAGTTTGTCCAACACGGAGATTCTCCAGCACGGAGTTTCTACAACACGGAGTTTCTCCAACACGGAGTTTCTCCAGCACGGAGTTTCTCCAACACGGAGTTTCTCGAACACGGAGTTTCTCCAACACGGATTTTCTCCAACACGGAGTGTCTCCAACACGGAGTTTCCCCAACACGGAGTTTTTCCAACAAGGAGTTTCTCCAACACGGAGCTTCTATAACAAGGAGTTTCTCCAACACGGAGTTTCTCCAACAGGGAGTTTCTCCAACATAGAGTTTCTCCAACACGGAGTTTCTCCAACACGGAGTTTCTCCAAAACGGAGTTTCTACAACACGGAGTTTCTCCAACACGGATTATCTCCAACACTGACTTTCCCCAACACGGAGTTTCTCCAACGCGGAGTTTCTCCAACACGGAGTTTCTACAACACGGAGTTTCTACAACACCGAGTTTCACCAACACAGAGTTTCTCCAACACGGAGTTTCTCCAACACAGAGTTTGTCCAACACGGAGATTCTCCAGCACGGAGTTTCTACAACACGGAGTTTCTCCAACACGGAGTTTCTCCAACACGGAGTTTCTCCAACACGGAGTTTCTCCAACACGGAGTTTCTCGAACACGGAGTTTCTCCAACACGGATTTTCTCCAACACGGAGTGTCTCCAAACGGAGTTTCTCCAACACGGAGTTTCTCCAACACGGAGTTTCTCCAAAACGGAGTTTATACAACACGGAGTTTCTCCAACACGGAGTTTCTCCAACACAGAGTTTCTCCAACACGGAGTTTCTCCAACACGGAGTTTCTCCAACACGGAGTTTCTCCAACACGGAGTTTCTACAACACCGAGTTTCACCAACACGGAGTTTCTCCAACACGGAGTTTCTCCAACACATAGTTTGTCCAACATGGAGATTCTCCAGCAAGGAGTTTCTACAACACGGAGTTCTCCAACACGGAGTTTCTCCAACACGGAGTTTCTCCAACACGAAGTTTCTCCAACACGAAGTTTCTCCTACACGGAGTTTCTCCAAAACGGAGCTTCTCCAACACGGAGATTCTACAACACGGAGTTTGTCCAACACGGAGTTTCTCCAACACGGAGTTTCTCCAAAACGGAGTTTCTCCAACAAGGATTTTCTCCAACACGGAGTTTCTCCAACACGGAGTTTCTACAACACAAAATTTCTCCAACACGGAGTTTCTCCAACACGGAGTTTCTCCAACCCAGAGTTTCTCCAACAAGGAGTTTCTCCAACACGGAGTTTCTCCAACACGGAGTTTCTCCAACACGGAATTTCTCCAACACGGAGTTTCTCCAACGCGGAGTTTCTCCAACACATAGTTTCTCCAACACAGAGTTTGTCCAACACGGAGATTCTCCAGCACGGAGTTTGTACAACACGGAGATTCTCCAACACGGAGTTTCTCCAACACGGAGTTCCTGCAACACGGAGTTTCTCGAACACGGAGTTTCTCCAACACGGATTTTCTCCAACACGGAGTGTCTCCAACACGGAGTTTCCCCAACACGGAGTTTCTCCAACAAGGAGTTTCTCCAACAAGGAGTTTCTATAACAAGGAGTTTCTCCAACACGGAGTTTCTCCAAGAGGGAGTTTCTCCAACATGGAATTTCTCCAACACGGAGTTTCTCCAACACGAAGTTTCTCCAACACGGAGTTTCTCCAACACGAAGTTTCTCCAAAACGGAGTTTCTACAACACGGAGTTTCTCCAACACGGAGTTTCTCCAACACGGATTATCTCCAACACTGACTTTCCCCAACACGGAGTTTCTCCAACACGGAGTTTCTCCAACAAGGAGTTTCTCCAACACGGAGTTTCTCCAACACGGATTTTCTACAACACAGAATTTCTCCAACACAGAGTTTCTCCAACACGGAGTTTCTCCAAAACGGAGTTTCTCCAACACAGATTTTCTCCAACACGAAGTTCCCCAACATGGAATTTCTACAACACAGTTTCTACAACACGGAGTTTCTCCAACACGGATTTTCTCCAACACGGAGTTTCTCCAACACGCAGTTTCTCCAACACGGAGTTTCTCCAACACGGAGTTTCTCCAACACGGAGTTTCTCCAACACGGAGTTTCTCCAACACGGAGTTTCTCCAACACGGAGTTTCTCCAACACGGAGTTTCTCCAACACGGAGTTTCTCCAACACAGATTTTCTCCAACACGGAGATTCTCCAACACGGAGTTTCTCCAACACGGAGTTTCTACAACACGGAGTTTCTCCAACACGGAGTTTCTCCAACACGGAGTTTCTCCAACACGGAGTTTCTCCAACACGGAGTTTCTCCAACACGGAGTTTCTCCAACACGGAGTTTCTCCAACACGATTTCCCCACGGAGTTTCTCCAACAAGGAGTTTCTCCAACACGGAGTTTCTCCAACACGGAGTTTCTCCAACACAGAGTTTCTCCAACACGGAATTTCTCCAACACGGAGTTTCTCCAACACGGAAGTTTCTCCAACACGGAGTTTCTCCAACGCGGAGTTTCTCCAACACGGAAGTTTCTCCAACACGGAGTTTCTACAACACCGAGTTTCTACCAACACGGAGTTTCTCCAACACGGAGTTTCTCCAACACAGAGTTTGTCCAACACGGAGATTCTCCAGCACGGAGTTTCTACAACACGGAGTTTCTCCAACACGGAGTTTCTCCAACACGGAGTTTCTCCAACACGGAGTTTCTCCAACACGGAGTTTCTCCAACACGGAGTTTCTCCAACACGGAGTTTCTCCAACACGGAGTTTCTCCAACACGGAGTTTCTCCAACACGGAGCTTCTACAACAAGGAGTTTCTCCAACACGGAGTTTCTCCAACAGGGAGTTTCTCCAACACAGAGTTTCTCCAACACGGAAGTTTCTCCAACACGGAGTTTCTCCAACACGGAGTTTCTCCAACACGGAGTTTCTCCAAAACGGAGTTTCTCCAACACGGAGTTTCTCCAACACGGAGTTTCTCCAACACGGAGTTTCTCCAACACGGAGTTTCTCCAACACGGAGTTTCTCCAACACGGAGTTTCTCCAACACGGAGTTTCTCCAACACGGAGTTTCTCCAACATGGAGTTTCTCCAACACGGAGTTTCTCCAACACGGAGTTTCTCCAACACGGAGTTTCTCCAACACGGAGTTTCTCCAACACGGAGTTTCTCCAACACGGAGTTTCTCCAACACGGAGTTTCTCCAACACAGAATTTCTACAACACAGTTTCTACAACACGGAGTTTCTCCAACACGGAGTTTCTCCAACACGGAGTTTCTCCAACACGGAGTTTCTCCAACACGGAGTTTCTCCAACACGGAGTTTCTCCAACACGGAGTTTCTCCAACACGGAGTTTCTCCAACACGGAGTTTCTCCAACACGGAGTTTCTCCAACAAGGAGTTTCTCCAACACAGGAGTTTCTCCAACACGGAGTTTCTCCAACACGGAATTTCTCCAACACGGAGTTTCTCCAACACGAAGTTTCTCCAACACGGAGTTTCTCCAACACGGAGTTTCTCCAACACGGAGTTTCTCCAACACGGAGTTTCTCCAACACGGATTTTCTCCAACACGGAGTTTCTCCAACACGGAGTTTCTCCAACACGGAGTTTCTCCAACACGGAGTTTCTCCAACACGGAGTTTCTCCAACACGGAGTTTCTCCAACACGGAGTTTCTCCAACACGGAGTTTCTCCAACACGGAGTTTCTCCAACACGGAGTTTCTCCAACACGGAGTTTCTCCAACACGGAGTTTCTCCAACACGGAGTTTCTCCAACACGGAGTTTCTCCAACACGGAGTTTCTCCAACACGGAGTTTCTCCAACACGGAGTTTCTCCAACACGGAGTTCTCCAACAAGGAGTTTCTCCAACACGGAGTTCTCCAACACGGAGTTTCTCCAACGCGGAGTTTCTCCAACACGAAGTTTCTCCAACGCGGAGTTTCTACAACACCGAGTTTCTACAACCCGGAGTTTCTCCAACACGGTGTTTCTCCAACACAGATTTTGTCCAACACGGAGATTCTCCAGCACGGAGTTTCTACAACACGCAGTTTCTACAACACGGAGTTTCTCCAACACGGAGTTTCTCCAATACGGAGTTTCTCCAACACGGAGTTTCTCGAACACGGAGTTTCTCCAACACGGATTTTCTCCTACACAGAGTTTCTCCAACACAGATTTTCCCCGGAACGGAGTTTCTCCAACAGGGAGTTTCCCCAACACGGAGTTTCTCCAACAAGGAGTTTCTCCAACACAGAGTTTCTCCAACACGGAATTTATCCAACACGGAGTTCCTCCAACACGAAGTTTCTCCAACACGGAGTTTCTCCAAGGCGGAGTTTCTCCAACACGGAGTTTCTACAACACGGAGTTTCTACAACACCGAGTTTCACCAACACAGAGTTTCTCCAACACGGAGTTTCTCCAACACAGAGTTTGTCCAACACGGAGATTCTCCAGCACTGAGTTTCTACAACACGGAGTTTCTCCAACACGGAGTTTCTCCAACACGGAGTTTCTCGAACACGGAGTTTCTCCAACACGGATTTTCTCCAACACGGAGTGTCTCCAACCCGGAGTTTCCCCAACACGGAGTTTCTCCAACAAGGAGTTTCTCCAACACGGAGCTTCTATACAAGGAGTTTCTCCAACACGGAGTTTCTCCAACAGGGAGTTTCTCCAACATAGAGTTTCTCCAACACGAAGTTTCTCCAACACGGAGTTTCTCCAACACGGAGTTTCTCCAACACGGAGTTTCTCCAACACGGAGTTTCTACAACACTGAGTTTCTCCAACACGGAGTTTCTCCAACACGGAGTTTCTCCAACACGGAGTTTCTCCAACACGGAGTTTCTCCAACACGGAGTTTCTCCAACACGGAGTTTCTCCAACACGGAGTTTCTCCAACACGGAGTTTCTCCAACACGGAGTTTCTCCAACACGGAGTTTCTCCAACACGGAGTTTCTCCAAAACGGAGTTTCTCCAACACGGAGTTTCTCCAACACGGAGTTTCTCCAACATAGAATTTCTACAACACAGTTTCTACTACACGGAGTTTCTCCAACACGGATTTTCTCCAACACGGAGTTTCTCCAACACGGAGTTTCTCCAACAAGGAGTTTCTCCAACACGGAGTTTCTCCAACACAGAGTTTCTCCAACACGGAGTTTCTCCAACACGGAGTTTCTCCAACACGGAGTTTCTCCAACACGGAGTTTCTCCAACACGGAGTTTCTCCAACACGGAGTTTCTCCAACACGAAGTTTCTCCAACACGGAGTTTCTACAACACAGAGTTTCTCCAACACGGAGTTTCTCCAACACGGAGTTTCTCCAACACGGAGTTTCTCCAACACGGAGTTTCTCCAACACGGAGTTTCTCCAACACGGAGTTTCTCCAACACGGAGTTTCTCCAACACGGAGTTTCTCCAACACGGAGTTTCTCCAACACGGAGTTTCTCCAACACGGAGTTTCTCCAACACGGAGTTTCTCCAACACAGAGTTTCTCCAACACGGAGTTTCTCCAACACGGAGTTTCTCCAACGCGGAGTTTCTCCAACACGGAGTTTCTCCAACACGGAGTTTCTACAACACCGAGTTTCACCAACACGGAGTTTCTCCAACACGGAGTTTCTCCAACACATAGTTTGTCCAACACGGAGATTCTCCAGCACGGAGTTTCTACAACACGGAGTTTCTCCAACACGGAGTTTCTCCAACACGGAGTTTCTCCAACACGAAGTTTCTCCAACACGAAGTTTCTCCAACACGGAGTTTCTCCAACACGGAGCTTCTCCAACACGGAGATTTCTACCAACACGGAGTTTCTCCAACACGGAGTTTCTCCAACACGGAGTTTCTCCAACACGGATTTTCTCCAACACGGAGTTTCTCCAACACGGAGTTTCTACAACACAAAATTTCTCCAACACGGAGTTTCTCCAACACGGAGTTTCTCCAACCCAGAGTTTCTCCAACAAGGAGTTTCTCCAACACGGAGTTTCTCCAACACGGAGTTTCTCCAACACGGAATTTCTCCAACACGGAGTTTCTCCAACGCGGAGTTTCTGCAACACGGAGTTTCTACCACATCGAGTTTCACCAACACGGAGTTTCTCCAACACGGAGTTTCTCCAACACGGAGTTTCTCCAACACAGAGTTTGTCCAACACGGAGATTCTCCAGCACGGAGTTTGTACAACACAGAGATTCTCCAACACGGAGTTTCTCCAACACGGAGTTCCTGCAACACGGAGTTTCTCGAACACGGAGTTTCTCCAACACGGATTTTCTCCAACACGGAGTGTCTCCAACACGGAGTTTCCCCAACACGGAGTTTCTCCAACAAGGAGTTTCTCCAACAAGGAGTTTCTATAACAAGGAGTTTCTCCAACACGGAGTTTCTCCAAGAGGGAGTTTCTCCAACATGGAATTTCTCCAACACGGAGTTTCTCCAACACGAAGTTTCTCCAACACGGAGTTTCTCCAACACGAAGTTTCTCCAAAACGGAGTTTCTACAACACGGAGTTTCTCCAACACGGAGTTTCTCCAACACGGAGTTTCTCCAACACGGATTATCTCCAACACTGACTTTCCCCAACACGGAGTTTCTCCAACACGGAGTTTCTCCAACAAGGAGTTTCTCCAACACGGAGTTTCTCCAACACGGATTTTCTACAACACAGAATTTCTCCAACACAGAGTTTCTCCAACACGGAGTTTCTCCAAAACGGAGTTTCTCCAACACAGATTTTCTCCAACACGAAGTTCCCCAACATGGAATTTCTACAACACAGTTTCTACAACACGGAGTTTCTCCAACACGGATTTTCTCCAACACGGAGTTTCTCCAACACGCAGTTTCTCCAACAAGGAGTTTCTCCAACACGGAGTTTCTCCAACACGGAGTTTCTCCAACACGGAGTTTCTCCTGCACGGAGTTTCCCCAACACGGAGTTTCTCCAACACGGAGTTTCTCCAACACGGAGTTTCTCCAACACAGATTTTCTCCAACACAAATTTTCTGCAACACGGAGTTTATCCAACACGGAGATTCTACAACACGGAGTTTCTCCAACACGGAGTTTCTCCAACACGGAGTTTCTCCAACACGGAGTTTCTCCAACACGGAGTTTCTCCAACACGGAGTTTCTCCAACACGGAGTTTCTCCAACACGGAGTTTCTCCAACACGGAGTTTCTCCAACACGGAGTTTCTCCAACAAGGAGTTTCTCCAACACGGAGTTTCTCCAACACGAAGTTTCTCCAACACGGAGTTTCTCCAACACGGAATTTCTCCAACACGGAGTTTCTCCAACACGGAATTTCTCCAACACGGAGTTTCTCCAACGCGGAGTTTCTCCAACACGAAGTTTCTCCAACGCGGAGTTTCTACAACACCGAGTTTCTACAACCCGGAGTTTCTCCAACACGGTGTTTCTCCAACACAGATTTTGTCCAACACGGAGATTCTCCAGCACGGAGTTTCTACAACACGCAGTTTCTACAACACGGAGTTTCTCCAACACGGAGTTTCTCCAATACGGAGTTTCTCCAACACGGAGTTTCTCGAACACGGAGTTTCTCCAACACGGATTTTCTCCTACACAGAGTTTCTCCAACACAGATTTTCCCCGGAACGGAGTTTCTCCAACAGGGAGTTTCCCCAACACGGAGTTTCTCCAACAAGGAGTTTCTCCAACACAGAGTTTCTCCAACACGGAATTTATCCAACACGGAGTTCCTCCAACACGAAGTTTCTCCAACACGGAGTTTCTCCAAGGCGAAGTTTCTCCAACACGGAGGTTCTACAACACGGAGTTTCTACAACACCGAGTTTCACCAACACAGAGTTTCTCCAACACGGAGTTTCTCCAACACAGAGTTTGTCCAACACGGAGATTCTCCAGCACTGAGTTTCTACAACACGGAGTTTCTCCAACACGGAGTTTCTCCAACACGGAGTTTCTCGAACACGGAGTTTCTCCAACACGGATTTTCTCCAACACGGAGTGTCTCCAACCCGGAGTTTCCCCAACACGGAGTTTCTCCAACAAGGAGTTTCTCCAACACGGAGCTTCTATAACAAGGAGTTTCTCCAACACGGAGTTTCTCCAACAGGGAGTTTCTCCAACATAGAGTTTCTCCAACACGAAGTTTCTCCAACACGGAGTTTCTCCAACACGGAGTTTCTCCAACACGGAGTTTCTCCAAAACGGAGTTTATACAACACTGAGTTTCTCCAACACGGAGTTTCTCAAACACGGAGTTTCTCCAACACCGACTTTCCCCAACACGGAGTTTCTCCAACACGGAGTTTCTCCAACAAGGAGTTTCTCCAACACGGAGTTTCTCCAACATAGATTTTCTACAACACGGAATTTCTCCAACACGGAGTTTCTCCAACACGGAGTTTCTCCAACACGGCGTTTCTCCAAAACGGAGTTTCTCCAACACAGTTTCTCCAACACGAAGTTTCCCCAACATAGAATTTCTACAACACAGTTTCTACTACACGGAGTTTCTCCAACACGGATTTTCTCTAACACGGAGTTTCTCCAACACGCAGTTTCTCCAACAAGGAGTTTCTCCAACACAGAGTTTCTCCAACACAGGAGTTTCTCCAACACGGAGTTTCTCCAACAAGGAGTTTCACCAACACGGAGTTTCTCCAACACGAAATTTATCCAACACGGAGTTTCTTCAACACAAAGTTTCTACAACACCGAGTTTCACCAACACGGAGTTTCTCCAACACGGAGTTTCTCCAACACATAGTTTGTCCAACACGGAGATTCTCCAGCACGGAGTTTCTACCACACGGAGGTTCTCCAACACGGAGTTTCTCCAACTCGGAGTTTCTCCAACGCGGAGTTTCTGCAACACGGAGTTTTTCGAACACGGATTTTCTCCAACACGGAGTTTCTCCAACACGGAGTTTCTCCAACACGGAGTTTCTCCAACACGGAGTTTCTCCAACACGGAGTTTCTCCAACACGGAGTTTCTCCAACACGGAATTTCTCCAACACGGAGTTTCTCCAACGCGGAGTTTCTCCAACACGGAGTTTCTCCAACGCGGAGTTTCTACAACACCGAGTTTCTACAACGCGGAGTTTCTCCAACACGGAGTTTCTCCAACACGGTGTTTCTCCAACACAGATTTTGTCCAACACGGAGATTCTCCAGCACGGAGTTTCTACAACACGGAGTTTCTACAACACGGAGTATCTCCAACACGGATTTTCACCAATACAGAGTTTCTCCAACACGGAGTTTCTCGAACACGGAGTTTCTCCAACACGGATTTTCTCCAACACGGAGTTTCTCCAACACAGAGTTTCCCCGAAACGGAGTTTCTCCAACAGGGAGTTTCCAAAACACGGAGGTTCTCCAACAAGGAGTTTCTCCAACACGGAGTTTCTCCAACACGGAATTTATTCAACACGGAGTTCCTCCAACACGAAGTTTCTCCAACACAGAGTTTCTCCAACGCGGAGTTTCTCCAACACGGAGTTTCTACAACACGGAGTTTCTACAACACCGAGTTTCACCAACACAGAGTTTCTCCAACACGGAGTTTCTCCAACACAGAGTTTGTCCAACACGGAGATTCTCCAACACGGAGTTTCTCCAACACGGAGTGTCTCCAACACGGAGTTTCCCCAACACGGAGTTTCTCCAACAAGGAGTTTCTCCAAAACGGAGCTTCTATAACAAGGAGTTTCTCCAACACGGAATTTCTCCAACAGGGAGTTTCTCCAACATAGAGTTTCTCCAACACGAAGTTTCTCCAACACGGAGTTTCTCCAACACGGAGTTTCTCCAACACGGAGTTTCTCCATAACGGAGTTTATACAACACGGAGTTTCTCCAACAAGGAGTTTCTCCAACACGGAGTTTCTCCAACACGGAGTTTCTCCAACACGGATTATCTCCAACACCGACTTTCCCCAACACGGAGTTTCTCCAACACGGAGTTTCTCCAACAAGGAGTTTCTCCAACACGGAGTTTCTCCAACGTAGATTTTCTACAACACGGAGTTTCTCCAACACGGCGTTTCTCCAAAACGGAGTTTCTCCAACACGGAGTTTCTCCAACACGGAGTTTCTCGAACACGGAGTTTCTCCAACACGAATTTTCTCCAACACGGAGTGTCTCCAACACGGAGTTTCCCCAACACGGAGTTTCTCCAACAAGGAGTTTCTCCAAAACGGAGCTTTCTATAACAAGGAGTTTCTCCAACACGGAATTTCTCCAACAGGGAGTTTCTCCAACATAGAGTTTCTCCAACACGAAGTTTCTCCAACACGGAGTTTCTCCAACACGGAGTTTCTCCAACACGGAGTTTCTCCATAACGGAGTTTATACAACACGGAGTTTCTCCAACAAGGAGTTTCTCCAACACGGAGTTTCTCCAACACGGATTATCTCCAACACCGACTTTCCCCAACACGGAGTTTCTCCAACACGGAGTTTCTCCAACAAGGAGTTTCTCCAACACGGAGTTTCTCCAACGTAGATTTTCTACAACACGGAGTTTCTCCAACACGGAATTTATCCAACACGGAGTTCCTCCAACACGAAGTTTCTCCAACACGGAGTTTCTCCAAGGCGAAGTTTCTCCAACACGGAGGTTCTACAACACGGAGTTTCTACAACACCGAGTTTCACCAACACAGAGTTTCTCCAACACGGAGTTTCTCCAACACAGAGTTTGTCCAACACGGAGATTCTCCAGCACTGAGTTTCTACAACACGGAGTTTCTCCAACACGGAGTTTCTCCAACACGGAGTTTCTCGAACACGGAGTTTCTCCAACACGGATTTTCTCCAACACGGAGTGTCTCCAACCCGGAGTTTCCCCAACACGGAGTTTCTCCAACAAGGAGTTTCTCCAACACGGAGCTTCTATAACAAGGAGTTTCTCCAACACGGAGTTTCTCCAACAGGGAGTTTCTCCAACATAGAGTTTCTCCAACACGAAGTTTCTCCAACACGGAGTTTCTCCAACACGGAGTTTCTCCAACACGGAGTTTCTCCAAAACGGAGTTTATACAACACTGAGTTTCTCCAACACGGAGTTTCTCAAACACGGAGTTTCTCCAACACCGACTTTCCCCAACACGGAGTTTCTCAACACGGAGTTTCTCCAACAAGGAGTTTCTCCAACACGGAGTTTCTCCAACATAGATTTTCTACAACACGGAATTTCTCCAACACGGAGTTTCTCCAACACGGAGTTTCTCCAACACAGCGTTTCTCCAACGGAGTTTCTCCAACACAGTTTCTCCAACACGAAGTTTCCCCAACATAGAATTTCTACAACACAGTTTCTACTACACGGAGTTTCTCCAACACGGATTTTCTCTAACACGGAGTTTCTCCAACACGCAGTTTCTCCAACAAGGAGTTTCTCCAACACAGAGTTTCTCCAACACAGAGTTTCTCCAACACGGAGTTTCCCCAAAACGGAGTTTCTCCAACAGGGAGTTTCTCCAACACGGAGTTTCTCCAACAAGGAGTTTCACCAACACGGAGTTTCTCCAACACGAAATTTATCCAACACGGAGTTTCTTCAACACAAAGTTTCTACAACACCGAGTTTCACCAACACGGAGTTTCTCCAACACGGAGTTTCTCCAACACATAGTTTGTCCAACACGGAGATTCTCCAGCACGGAGTTTCTACCACACGGAGGTTCTCCAACACGGAGTTTCTCCAACTCGGAGTTTCTCCAACGCGGAGTTTCTGCAACACGGAGTTTCTCGAACACGGAGTTTCTCCAACACGGAGTTTCTCCAACACGGAGTTTCTCCAACACGGAGTTTCTCCAACACGGAGTTTCTCCAACACGGAGTTTCTCCAACACGGAGTTTCTCCAACACGGAATTTCTCCAACACGGAGTTTCTCCAACGCGGAGTTTCTCCAACACGGAGTTTCTCCAACGCGGAGTTTCTACAACACGGAGTTTCTACAACGCGGAGTTTCTCCAACACGGAGTTTCTCCAACACGGAGTTTCTCCAACACAGATTTTGTCCAACACGGAGATTCTCCAGCACGGAGTTTCTACAACACGGAGTTTCTACAACACGGAGTATCTCCAACACGGATTTTCACCAACACAGAGTTTCTCCAACACGGAGTTTCTCGAACACGGAGTTTCTCCAACACGGAGTTTCTCCAACACGGAGTTTCTCCAACACGGAGTTTCCCCGAAACGGAGTTTCTCCAACAGGGAGTTTCCACAACACGGAGTTTCTCCAACACGGAGTTTCTCCAACACGGAGTTTCTCCAACACGGAATTTATTCAACACGGAGTTTCTCCAACACGAAGTTTCTCCAACACAGAGTTTCTCCAACGCGGAGTTTCTCCAACACGGAGTTTCTCCAACACGGAGTTTCTACAACACGGAGTTTCACCAACACAGAGTTTCTCCAACACGGAGTTTCTCCAACACAGAGTTTCTCCAACACGGAGTTTCTCCAACACGGAGTTTCTCCAACACGGAGTGTCTCCAACACGGAGTTTCCCCAACACGGAGTTTCTCCAACAAGGAGTTTCTCCAACAACGGAGTTTCTATAACAAGGAGTTTCTCCAACACGGAATTTCTCCAACAGGGAGTTTCTCCAACATAGAGTTTCTCCAACACGGAGTTTCTCCAACACGGAGTTTCTCCAACACGGAGTTTCTCCAACACGGAGTTTCTCCATAACGGAGTTTCTACAACACGGAGTTTCTCCAACAAGGAGTTTCTCCAACACGGAGTTTCTCCAACACGGAGTTTCTCCAACACGGATTATCTCCAACACCGACTTTCCCCAACACGGAGTTTCTCCAACACGGAGTTTCTCCAACAAGGAGTTTCTCCAACACGGAGTTTCTCCAACGTAGATTTTCTACAACACGGAGTTTCTCCAACACGGAGTTTCTCCAAAACGGAGTTTCTCCAACACGGAGTTTCTCCAACACGGAGTTTCTCGAACACGGAGTTTCTCCAACACGAATTTTCTCCAACACGGAGTTTCTCCAACACGGAGTTTCTCCAACACGGAGTTTCTCCAACAAGGAGTTTCTCCAAAACGGAGCTTTATAACAAGGAGTTTCTCCAACACGGAATTTCTCCAACAGGGAGTTTCTCCAACACAGAGTTTCTCCAACACGGAGTTTCTCCAACACGGAGTTTCTCCAACACGGAGTTTCTCCAACACGGAGTTTCTCCATAACGGAGTTTATACAACACGGAGTTTCTCCAACAAGGAGTTTCTCCAACACGGAGTTTCTCCAACACGGATTATCTCCAACACCGACTTTCCCCAACACGGAGTTTCTCCAACACGGAGTTTCTCCAACAAGGAGTTTCTCCAACACGGAGTTTCTCCAACGTAGATTTTCTACAACACGGAGTTTCTCCAACACGGCGTTTCTCCAAAACGGAGTTTCTCCAACACGGAGTTTCTCCAACACGAAGTTCCCCAACATAGAATTTCTACAACACGAGTTTCTACAACACGGAGTTTCTCCAACACGGATTTTCTCCAACACAGGAGTTTCTCCAACACGGAGTTTCTCCAACACGGAGTTTCTCCAACACGGAGTTTCTCCAACACGGAGTTTCTCCAACACGGAGTTTCTCCAACACGGAGTTTCTCCAACACGGAGTTTCTCCAACACGGAGTTTCTCCAACACGGAGTTTCTCCAACACGGAGTTTCTCCAACACGGAGTTTCTCCAACACGGAGTTTCTCCAACACGGAGTTTCTACAACACGGAATTTCTCCAACACGGAGTTTCTCCAACACGGAGTTTCTCCAACACAGAGTTTCTCCAACAAGGAGTTTCTCCAACACGGAGTTTCTCCAACACGGAGTTTCTCCAACACGGAATTTCTCCAACACGGAGTTTCTCCAACACGGAGTTTCTCCAACACGGAGTTTCTACCAACACGAGTTTCACCAACACGGAGTTTCTCCAACACGGAGTTTCTCCAACACAGAGTTTCTCCAACACAGAGTTTGTCCAACACGGAGATTCTCCAGCACGGAGTTTCTACAACACGGAGTTTCTCCAACACGGAGTTTCTCCAACACGGAGTTTCTCCAACACGGAGTTTCTCCGAACACGGAGTTTCTCCAACACGGAGTTTCTCCAACACGGAGTGTCTCCAACACGGAGTTTCTCCAACACGGAGTTTCTCCAACAAGGAGTTTCTCCAACACGGAGTTTCTATAACAAGGAGTTTCTCCAACACGGAGTTTCTCCAACAGGGAGTTTCTCCAACATGGATTTCTCCAACACGGAGTTTCTCCAACACGAAGTTTCTCCAACACGGAGTTTCTACCAACACGGAGTTTCTCCAACACGGAGTTTCTCCAACACGGAGTTTCTCCAACACGGACTTTCCCCAACACGGAGTTTCTCCAACACGGAGTTTCTCCAACACGGAGTTTCTCCAACACGGAGTTTCTCCAACACGGAGTTTCTACAACACAGAGTTTCTCCAACACGGAGTTTCTCCAACACGGAGTTTCTCCAAAACGGAGTTTCTCCAACACGGAGTTTCTCCAACACGAAGTTTCTCCAACATGGAATTTCTACAACACGAGTTTCTCCAACACGGAGTTTCTCCAACACGGAGTTTCTCCAACACGGAGTTTCTCCAACACGGAGTTTCTCCAACAACGGAGTTTCTCCAACACAGAGTTTCTCCAACACGGAGTTTCTCCAACACGGAGTTTCTCCAACACGGAGTTTCTCCAACACGGAGTTTCTCCAACACGGAGTTTCTCCAACACGGAGTTTCTCCAACAAGGAGTTTCTCCAACACGGAGTTTCTCCAACACGGAATTTCTCCAACACGGAGTTTCTCCAACACGGCGTTTCTCCAAAACGGAGTTTCTCCAACACGGAGTTTCTCCAACACGAAGTTTCCCCAACATAGAATTTCTACAACACAGTTTCTACAACACGGAGTTTCTCCAACACGGAGTTTCTCCAACACGGAGTTTCTCCAACACGGAGTTTCTCCAACACGGAGTTTCTCCAACACGGAGTTTCTCCAACACAGAGTTTCTCCAACACGGAGTTTCTCCAACACGGAGTTTCTCCAACACGGAGTTTCTCCAACACGGAGTTTCTCCAACACGGAGTTTCTACAACACCGAGTTTCACCAACACGGAGTTTCTCCAACACGGAGTTTCTCCAACACATAGTTTGTCCAACACGGAGATTCTCCAGCAAGGAGTTTCTACAACACGGAGTTTCTCCAACACGGAGTTTCTCCAACACGGAGTTTCTCCAACACGGAGTTTCTCCAACACGGAGTTTCTCCAACACGGAGTTTCTCCAACACGGAGTTTCTCCAACACGGAGTTTCTCCAACACGGAGTTTCTCCAACACGGAGTTTCTCCAACACGGAGTTTCTCCAACACGGAGTTTCTCCAACACGGATTTTCTCCAACACGGAGTTTCTCCAACACGGAGTTTCTCCAACACAGAATTTCTCCAACACGGAGTTTCTCCAACACGGAGTTTCTCCAACCCAGAGTTTCTCCAACAAGGAGTTTCTCCAACACGGAGTTTCTCCAACACGGAGTTTCTCCAACACGGAATTTCTCCAACACGGAGTTTCTCCAACGCGGAGTTTCTGCAACACGGAGTTTCTACCACATCGAGTTTCACCAACACGGAGTTTCTCCAACACGGAGTTTCTCCAACACAGAGTTTCTCCAACACAGAGTTTGTCCAACACGGAGATTCTCCAGCACGGAGTTTGTACAACACGGAGATTCTCCAACACGGAGTTTCTCCAACACGGAGTTCCTGCAACACGGAGTTTCTCGAACACGGAGTTTCTCCAACACGGATTTTCTCCAACACGGAGTGTCTCCAACACGGAGTTTCCCCAACACGGAGTTTCTCCAACAAGGAGTTTCTCCAACAAGGAGTTTCTATAACAAGGAGTTTCTCCAACACGGAGTTTCTCCAAGAGGGAGTTTCTCCAACATGGAATTTCTCCAACACGGAGTTTCTCCAACACGAAGTTTCTCCAACACGGAGTTTCTCCAACACGAAGTTTCTCCAAAACGGAGTTTCTACAACACGGAGTTTCTCCAACACGGAGTTTCTCCAACACGGAGTTTCTCCAACACGGATTATCTCCAACACTGACTTTCCCCAACACGGAGTTTCTCCAACACGGAGTTTCTCCAACAAGGAGTTTCTCCAACACGGAGTTTCTCCAACACGGATTTTCTACAACACAGAATTTCTCCAACACAGAGTTTCTCCAACACGGAGTTTCTCCAAAACGGAGTTTCTCCAACACAGATTTTCTCCAACACGAAGTTCCCCAACATGGAATTTCTACAACACAGTTTCTACAACACGGAGTTTCTCCAACACGGATTTTCTCCAACACGGAGTTTCTCCAACACGGAGTTTCTCCAACACGGAGTTTCTCCAACACGGAGTTTCTCCAACACGGAGTTTCTCCAACACGGAGTTTCTCCAACACGGAGTTTCTCCAACACAGATTTTCTCCAACACAAATTTTCTGCAACACGGAGTTTATCCAACACGGAGATTCTACAACAAGGAGTTTCTCCAACACGGAGTTTCTCCAACACGGAGTTTCTCCAACACAGAGTTTCTCCAACACGGAGTTTCTCCAACACGGAGTTTCTCCAACACGGAGTTTCTCCAACACGGAGTTTCTCCAACACGGAGTTTCTCCAACAAGGAGTTTCTCCAACACGGAGTTTCTCCAACACGAAGTTTCTCCAACACGGAGTTTCTCCAACACGGAATTTCTCCAACACGGAGTTTCTCCAACACGGAATTTCTCCAACACGGAGTTTCTCCAACGCGGAGTTTCTCCAACACGAAGTTTCTCCAACGCGGAGTTTCTACAACACCGAGTTTCTACAACCCGGAGTTTCTCCAACACGGTGTTTCTCCAACACAGATTTTGTCCAACACGGAGATTCTCCAGCACGGAGTTTCTACAACACGCAGTTTCTACAACACGGAGTTTCTCCAACACGGAGTTTCTCCAATACGGAGTTTCTCCAACACGGAGTTTCTCGAACAAGGAGTTTCTCCAACACGGATTTTCTCCTACACAGAGTTTCTCCAACACAGATTTTCCCCGGAACGGAGTTTCTCCAACAGGGAGTTTCCCCAACACGGAGTTTCTCCAACAAGGAGTTTCTCCAACACAGAGTTTCTCCAACACGGAATTTATCCAACACGGAGTTCCTCCAACACGAAGTTTCTCCAACACGGAGTTTCTCCAAGGCGAAGTTTCTCCAACACGGAGGTTCTACAACACGGAGTTTCTACAACACCGAGTTTCACCAACACAGAGTTTCTCCAACACGGAGTTTCTCCAACACAGAGTTTGTCCAACACGGAGATTCTCCAGCACTGAGTTTCTACAACACGGAGTTTCTCCAACACGGAGTTTCTCCAACACGGAGTTTCTCGAACACGGAGTTTCTCCAACACGGATTTTCTCCAACACGGAGTGTCTCCAACCCGGAGTTTCCCCAACACGGAGTTTCTCCAACAAGGAGTTTCTCCAACACGGAGCTTCTATAACAAGGAGTTTCTCCAACACGGAGTTTCTCCAACAGGGAGTTTCTCCAACATAGAGTTTCTCCAACACGAAGTTTCTCCAACACGGAGTTTCTCCAACACGGAGTTTCTCCAACACGGAGTTTCTCCAAAACGGAGTTTATACAACACTGAGTTTCTCCAACACGGAGTTTCTCAAACACGGAGTTTCTCCAACACCGACTTTCCCCAACACGGAGTTTCTCCAACACGGAGTTTCTCCAACAAGGAGTTTCTCCAACACGGAGTTTCTCCAACATAGATTTTCTACAACACGGAATTTCTCCAACACGGAGTTTCTCCAACACGGAGTTTCTCCAACACGGCGTTTCTCCAAAACGGAGTTTCTCCAACACAGTTTCTCCAACACGAAGTTTCCCCAACATAGAATTTCTACAACACAGTTTCTACTACACGGAGTTTCTCCAACACGGATTTTCTCTAACACGGAGTTTCTCCAACACGCAGTTTCTCCAACAAGGAGTTTCTCCAACACAGAGTTTCTCCAACACAGAGTTTCTCCAACACGGAGTTTCCCCAAAACGGAGTTTCTCCAACAGGGAGTTTCTCCAACACGGAGTTTCTCCAACAAGGAGTTTCACCAACACGGAGTTTCTCCAACACGAAATTTATCCAACACGGAGTTTCTTCAACACAAAGTTTCTACAACACCGAGTTTCACCAACACGGAGTTTCTCCAACACGGAGTTTCTCCAACACATAGTTTGTCCAACACGGAGATTCTCCAGCACGGAGTTTCTACCACACGGAGGTTCTCCAACACGGAGTTTCTCCAACTCGGAGTTTCTCCAACGCGGAGTTTCTGCAACACGGAGTTTCTCGAACACGGAGTTTCTCCAACACGGAGTTTCTCCAACACGGAGTTTCTCCAACACGGAGTTTCTCCAACACGGAGTTTCTCCAACACGGAGTTTCTCCAACACGGAGTTTCTCCAACACGGAATTTCTCCAACACGGAGTTTCTCCAACGCGGAGTTTCTCCAACACGGAGTTTCTCCAACGCGGAGTTTCTACAACACCGAGTTTCTACAACGCGGAGTTTCTCCAACACGGAGTTTCTCCAACACGGAGTTTCTCCAACACAGAGTTTGTCCAACACGGAGATTCTCCAGCACGGAGTTTCTCCAACACGGAGTTTCTACAACACGGAGTATCTCCAACACGGATTTTCACCAATACAGAGTTTCTCCAACACGGAGTTTCTCGAACACGGAGTTTCTCCAACACGGATTTTCTCCAACACGGAGTTTCTCCAACACAGAGTTTCCCCGAAACGGAGTTTCTCCAACAGGGAGTTTCCAAAACACGGAGGTTCTCCAACAAGGAGTTTCTCCAACACGGAGTTTCTCCAACACGGAATTTATTCAACACGGAGTTCCTCCAACACGAAGTTTCTCCAACACAGAGTTTCTCCAACGCGGAGTTTCTCCAACACGGAGTTTCTACAACACGGAGTTTCTACAACACCGAGTTTCACCAACACAGAGTTTCTCCAACACGGAGTTTCTCCAACACAGAGTTTGTCCAACACGGAGATTCTCCAACACGGAGTTTCTCCAACACGGAGTGTCTCCAACACGGAGTTTCCCCAACACGGAGTTTCTCCAACAAGGAGTTTCTCCAAAACGGAGCTTCTATAACAAGGAGTTTCTCCAACACAGAATTTCTCCAACAGGGAGTTTCTCCAACATAGAGTTTCTCCAACACGAAGTTTCTCCAACACGGAGTTTCTCCAACACGGAGTTTCTCCAACACGGAGTTTCTCCATAACGGAGTTTATACAACACGGAGCTTCTCCAACAAGGAGTTTCTCCAACACGGAGTTTCTCCAACACGGAGTTTCTCCAACACGGATTATCTCCAACACCGACTTTCCCCAACACGGAGTTTCTCCAACACGGAGTTTCTCCAACAAGGAGTTTCTCCAACACGGAGTTTCTCCAACGTAGATTTTCTACAACACGGAGTTTCTCCAACACGGCGTTTCTCCAAAACGGAGTTTCTCCAACACGGAGTTTCTCCAACACGGAGTTTCTCGAACACGGAGTTTCTCCAACACGAATTTTCTCCAACACGGAGTGTCTCCAACACGGAGTTTCCCCAACACGGAGTTTCTCCAACAAGGAGTTTCTCCAAAACGGAGCTTTTATAACAAGGAGTTTCTCCAACACGGAATTTCTCCAACAGGGAGTTTCTCCAACATAGAGTTTCTCCAACACGAAGTTTCTCCAACACGGAGTTTCTCCAACACGGAGTTTCTCCAACACGGAGTTTCTCCATAACGGAGTTTATACAACACGGAGTTTCTCCAACAAGGAGTTTCTCCAACACGGAGTTTCTCCAACACGGATTATCTCCAACACCGACTTTCCCCAACACGGAGTTTCTCCAACACGGAGTTTCTCCAACAAGGAGTTTCTCCAACACGGAGTTTCTCCAACGTAGATTTTCTACAACACGGAGTTTCTCCAACACGGCGTTTCTCCAAAACGGAGTTTCTCCAACACGGAGTTTCTCCAACACGAAGTTCCCCAACATAGAATTTCTACAACACAGTTTCTACAACACGGAGTTTCTCCAACACGGAGTTTCTCCAACACGGAGTTTCTCCAAACACGGAAGTTTCTCCAACACGGAGTTTCTCCAACACGGAGTTTCTCCAACACGGAGTTTCTCCAACACGGAGTTTCTCCAACACGGAGTTTCTCCAACACGGATTTTCTCCAACACGGAGTTTCTCCAACACGGAGTTTCTACAACACAAAATTTCTCCAACACGGAGTTTCTCCAACACGGAGTTTCTCCAACCCAGAGTTTCTCCAACAAGGAGTTTCTCCAACACGGAGTTTCTCCAACACGGAGTTTCTCCAACACGGAATTTCTCCAACACGGAGTTTCTCCAACGCGGAGTTTCTGCAACACGGAGTTTCTACCACATCGAGTTTCACCAACACGGAGTTTCTCCAACACGGAGTTTCTCCAACACAGAGTTTCTCCAACACAGAGTTTGTCCAACACGGAGATTCTCCAGCACGGAGTTTGTACAACACGGAGATTCTCCAACACGGAGTTTCTCCAACACGGAGTTCCTGCAACACGGAGTTTCTCGAACACGGAGTTTCTCCAACACGGATTTTCTCCAACACGGAGTGTCTCCAACACGGAGTTTCCCCAACACGGAGTTTCTCCAACAAGGAGTTTCTCCAACAAGGAGTTTCTATAACAAGGAGTTTCTCCAACACGGAGTTTCTCCAAGAGGGAGTTTCTCCAACATGGAATTTCTCCAACACGGAGTTTCTCCAACACGAAGTTTCTCCAAAACGGAGTTTCTACAACACGGAGTTTCTCCAACACGGAGTTTCTCCAACACGGAGTTTCTCCAACACGGATTATCTCCAACACTGACTTTCCCCAACACGGAGTTTCTCCAACACGGAGTTTCTCCAACAAGGAGTTTCTCCAACACGGAGTTTCTCCAACACGGATTTTCTACAACACAGAATTTCTCCAACACAGAGTTTCTCCAACACGGAGTTTCTCCAAAACGGAGTTTCACCAACACAGATTTTCTCCAACACGAAGTTTCCCAACATGGAATTTCTACAACACAGTTTCTACAACACGGAGTTTCTCCAACACGGATTTTCTCCAACACGGAGTTTCTCCAACACGCAGTTTCTCCAACACGGAGTTTCTCCAACACGGAGTTTCTCCAACACGGAGTTTCTCCAACACGGAGTTTCTCCAACACGGAGTTTCTCCTGCACGGAGTTTCCCCAACACGGAGTTTCTCCAACACGGAGTTTCTCCAACATAGATTTTCTACAACACGGAATTTCTCCAACACGGAATTTCTCCAACACGGAGTTTCTCCAACACGGCGTTTCTCCAAAACGGAGTTTCTCCAACACGAGTTTCTCCAACACGAAGTTTCCCCAACATAGAATTTCTACAACACAGTTTCTACTACACGGAGTTTCTCCAACACGGATTTTCTCTAACACGGAGTTTCTCCAACACGCAGTTTCTCCAACAAGGAGTTTCTCCAACACAGAGTTTCTCCAACACAGAGTTTCTCCAACACGGAGTTTCCCCAAAACGGAGTTTCTCCAACAGGGAGTTTCTCCAACACGGAGTTTCTCCAACAAGGAGTTTCACCAACACGGAGTTTCTCCAACACGAAATTTATCCAACACGGAGTTTCTTCAACACAAAGTTTCTACAACACCGAGTTTCACCAACACGGAGTTTCTCCAACACGGAGTTTCTCCAACACATAGTTTGTCCAACACGGAGATTCTCCAGCACGGAGTTTCTACCAACACGGAGTTTCTCCAACACGGAGTTTCTCCAACACGGAGTTTCTCCAACGCGGAGTTTCTGCAACACGGAGTTTCTCGAACACGGAGTTTCTCCAACACGGATTTTCTCCAACACGGAGTTTCTCCAACACGGAGTTTCCCCAACACGGAGTTTCTCCAACACGGAATTTCTCCAACACGGAGTTTCTCCAACACGGAATTTCTCCAACACGGAGTTTCTCCAACGCGGAGTTTCTCCAACACGGAGTTTCTCCAACGCGGAGTTTCTACAACACGGAGTTTCTCCAACGCGGAGTTTCTCCAACACGGAGTTTCTCCAACACGGTGTTTCTCCAACACAGATTTTGTCCAACACGGAGATTCTCCAGCACGGAGTTTCTACAACACGGAGTTTCTACAACACGGAGTATCTCCAACACGGATTTTCACCAATACAGAGTTTCTCCAACACGGAGTTTCTCGAACACGGAGTTTCTCCAACACGGAGTTTCTCCAACACGGAGTTTCTCCAACACGGAGTTTCTCCAACACGGAGTTTCTCCAACACGGAGTTTCCCCAACACGGAGTTTCTCCAACAAGGAGTTTCTCCAAAACGGAGCTTCTATAACAAGGAGTTTCTCCAACACGGAGTTTCTCCAACAGGGAGTTTCTCCAACATAGAGTTTCTCCAACACGAAGTTTCTCCAACACGGAGTTTCTCCAACACGGAGTTTCTCCAACACGGAGTTTCTCCAAACGGAGTTTCTACAACACGGAGTTTCTCCAACACGGAGTTTCTCCAACACGGAGTTTCTCCAACACGGAGTTTCTCCAACACGGAGTTTCTCGAACACGGAGTTTCTCCAACACGAATTTTCTCCAACACGGAGTGTCTCCAACACGGAGTTTCCCCAACACGGAGTTTCTCCAACAAGGAGTTTCTCCAAAACGGAGCTTCTATAACAAGGAGTTTCTCCAACACGGAATTTCTCCAACAGGGAGTTTCTCCAACATAGAGTTTCTCCAACACGAAGTTTCTCCAACACGGAGTTTCTCCAACACGGAGTTTCTCCAACACGGAGTTTCTCCATAACGGAGTTTATACAACACGGAGTTTCTCCAACAAGGAGTTTCTCCAACACGGAGTTTCTCCAACACGGATTATCTCCAACACCGACTTTCCCCAACACGGAGTTTCTCCAACACGGAGTTTCTCCAACAAGGAGTTTCTCCAACACGGAGTTTCTCCAACGTAGATTTTCTACAACACGGAGTTTCTCCAACACGGCGTTTCTCCAAAACGGAGTTTCTCCAACACGGAGTTTCTCCAACACGAAGTTCCCCAACATAGAATTTCTACAACACAGTTTCTACAACACGGAGTTTCTCCAACACGGATTTTCTCTAACACGGAGTTTCTCCAACACGCAGTTTCTCCAACAAGGAGTTTCTCCAACACAGAGTTTCTCCAACACAGAGTTTCTCCAAAACGGAGTTCCCCAAAACGGAGTTTCTCCAACAGGGAGTTTCTCCAACACGGAGTTTCTCCAACAAGGAGTTTCACCAACACGGAGTTTCTCCAACACGAAATTTATCCAACACGGAGTTTCTTCAACACGAAGTTTCTCCAACACGAAGTTTCTTCAACGCGGAGTTTCTGCAACACGGAGTTTCTCCAACACGGAGTTTCTCCAACACCGAGTTTCACCAACACGGAGTTTCTCCAACACGGAGTTTCTCCAACACATAGTTTGTCCAACACGAGATTCTCCAGCACGGAGTTTCTCCAACACGGAGTTTCTCCAACGCGGAGTTTCTGCAACACGGAGTTTCTCGAACACGGAGTTTCTCCAACACGGATTTTCTCCAACACGGAGTGTCTCCAACACGGAGTTTCCTCCAACACGGAGTTTCTCCAACAAGGAGTTTCTCCAACACGGAGTTTCTCCAACACGGAGTTTCTCCAACACGGAGTTTCTCCAACACGGAATTTTCTCCAACACGGAGTTTCTACAACACGGAGTTTCTACAACACCGAGTTTCACCAACACAGAGTTTCTCCAACAGGGAGTTTCTCCAACACAGAGTTTGTCCAACACGGAGATTCTCCAGCACGGAGTTTCTACAACACGGAGTTTCTCCAACACGGAGTTTCTCCAACACGGAGTTTCTCCAACACGGAGTTTCTCCAACACGGAGTTTCCGCAACACGGAGTTTTTCCAACAAGGAGTTTCTCCAACACGGAGCTTCTATAACAAGGAGTTTCTCCAACACGGAGTTTCTCCAACAGGGAGTTTCTCCAACATAGAGTTTCTCCAACACGGAGTTTCTCCAACACGGAGTTTCTCCAAAACGGAGTTTATACAACACGGAGTTTCTCCAACACGGAGTTTCTCCAACACGGATTATCTCCAACACCGACTTTTCCCAACCCGGAGTTTCTCCAACACGGAGTTTCTCCAACAAGGAGTTTCTCCAACACGGAGTTTCTCCAACATAGATTTTCTACAACACGGAATTTCTCCAACACGGAGTTTCTCCAACACGGAGTTTCTCCAACACGGCGTTTCTCCAAAACAGAGTTTCTCCAACACGGAGTTTCTCCAACACGAAGTTTCCCCAACATAGAATTTCTACAACACAGTTTCTACAACACGGAGTTTCTCCAACACGGATTTTCTCTAACACGGAGTTTCTCCAACACGCAGTTTCTCCAACAAGGAGTTTCTCCAAAACAGAGTTTCTCCAACACAGAGTTTCTCCAACACGGAGTTTCCCAAAACGGAGTTTCTCCAACAGGGAGTTTCTCCAACACGGAGTTTCTCCAACAAGGAGTTTCACCAACACGGAGTTTCTCCAACACGGAAATTTATCCAACACGGAGTTTCTTCAACACGAAGTTTCTCCAACACGGAGTTTCTCTAACGCGGAGTTTCTCCAACACGGAGTTTCTACAACACGGAGTTACTACAACACCGAGTTTCACCAACACGGAGTTTCTCCAACACGGAGTTTCTCCAACACATAGTTTGTCCAACACGAGATTCTCCAGCACGGAGTTTCTCCAACACGGAGTTTCTCCAACGCGGAGTTTCGGCAACACGGAGTTTCTCGAACACGGAGTTTCCCCAACACGGAGTTTCTCCAACAAGGAGTTTCTCCAACACGGAGTTTCTGTAACAAGGAGTTTCTCCAACACGGAGTTTCTCCAACAGGGATTTTCTCCAACATTGAATTTCTCCAACACAGAGTTTCTCCAACACGAAGTTTCTCCAACACGGAGTTTCTCCAACACGGAGTTTCTCCAACACGAAGTTTCTCCAAAACGGAGTTTCTACAACACGGAGTTTCTCCAACACGGAGTTTCTCCAACACGGAGTTTCTCCAACACGGAGTTTCTCCAACGCGGAGTTTCTCCAACACGGAGTTTCTACAACACGGAGTTTCTACAACACCGAGTTTCACCAACACGGAGTTTCTCCAACACGGAGTTTCTCCAACACAGAGTTTGTCCAACACGGAGATTCTCCAGCACGGAGTTTCTACAACACGGAGTTTCTCCAACACGGAGTTTCTCCAACACGGAGTTTCTCCAACACGGAGTTTCTCCAACACGGAGTTTCTCCAACACGGAGTTTCTCCAACACGGAGTTTCTCCAACACGGAGTTTCTCCAACACGGAGTTTCTCCAACACGGAGTTTCTCCAACACGGAGTTTCTCCAACACGGAGTTTCTCCAACACGGAGTTTCTCCAACACGGAGTTTCTCCAACACGGAGTTTCTCCAACACGGAGTTTCTCCAACACGGAGTTTCTCCAACACGGAGTTTCTCCAACACGGAGTTTCTCCAACACGGAGTTTCTCCAACACGGAGTTTCTCCAACAAGGAGTTTCTCCAACACGGAGTTTCTCCAACACGGAGTTTCTCCAACACGGAATTTCTCCAACACGGAGTTTCTCCAACACGGAGTTTCTCCAACACGGAGTTTCTCCAACACGGAGTTTCTCCAACACGGAGTTTCTCCAACACGAAGTTTCTCCAACACAGAGTTTCTCCAACACGGAGTTTCTCCAACACGGAGTTTCTCCAACACGAGTTTCTCCAACACGGAGTTTCTCCAACACGGAGTTTCTCCAACACGGAGTTTCTCCAACACGGAGTTTCTCCAACACGGAGTTTCTCCAACACGGAGTTTCTCCAACACGGAGTTTCTCCAACACGGAGTTTCTCCAACACGGAGTTTCTCCAACACGGAGTTTCTCCAACGCGGAGTTTCTCCAACACGGAGTTTCTCCAACACCGAGTTTCACCAACACGGAGTTTCTCCAACACGGAGTTTCTCCAACACATAGTTTGTCCAACATGGAGATTCTCCAGCACGGAATTTCTACAACACAGAGTTTCTCCAACACGAGAGTTTCTCCAACACGGAGTTTCTCCAACACGGAGTTTCTACAACACGGAGTTTCTCCAACACGGATTATCTCCAACACTGACTTTCCCCAACACGGAGTTTCTCCAACACGGAGTTTCTCCAACAAGGAGTTTCTCCAACACGGAGTTTCTCCAACACGGATTTTCTACAACACGGAATTTCTCCAACACGAAGTTTCTCCAACACGGAGTTTCTCCAACACGGAGTTTCTCCAACACAGAGTTTCTCCAACACGAAGTTTCCCCAACATGGAATTTCTCCAACACGAGTTTCTACAACACGGAGTTTCTCCAACACGAATTTTCTCCAACACGGAGTTTCTCCAACACGGAGTTTCTCCAACACGGAGTTTCTCCAACACAGAGTTTCTCCAACACGGAGTTTCTCCAACACGAAGTTTCCCCAACATAGAATTTCTACAACACAGTTTCTACAACACGGAGTTTCTCCAACACGGAGTTTCTCCTACACGGAGTTTCTCCAACACGCAGTTTCTCCAACAAGGAGTTTCTCCAACACAGAGTTTCTCCAACACAGAGTTTCTCCAACACGGAGTTTCCCCAACACGGAGTTTCTCCAACAGGGAGTTTCTCCAACACGGAGTTTCTCCAACAAGGAGTTTCACCAACACGGAGTTTCTCCAACACGGAAGTTTCTCCAACACGGAGTTTCTTCAACACGAAGTTTCTCCAACACGGAGTTTCTCCAACGCGGAGTTTCTCCAACACGGAGTTTCTCCAGCACGGAGTTTCTACAACACGGAGTTTCACCAACACGGAGTTTCTCCAACACGGAGTTTCTCCAACACAGAGTTTGTCCAACACGGAGATTCTCCAGCACGGAGTTTCTCCAACACGGAGTTTCTCCAACACGGAGTTTCTCCAACACGGAGTTTCTCGAACACGGAGTTTCTCCAACACGGAGTTTCTCCAACACGGAGTTTCTCCAACACGGATTATCTCCAACACTGACTTTCCCCAACACGGAGTTTCTCCAACACAGAGTTTCTCCAACAAGGAGTTTCTCCAACACGGAGTTTCTCCAACACGGATTTTCTACAACACGGAATTTCTCCAGACACGAAGTTTCTCCAACACGGATTTTCTCCAAAACGGAGTTTCTCCAACACAGATTTTCTCCAACACGAAGTTTCCCCAACATGGAATTTCTGCAACACAGTTTCTACAACACGGAGTTTCTCCAACACGGATTTTCTCTAACACGGAGTTTCTCCAACACGGAGTTTCTCCAACACGGCGTTTCTCCAAAACAGAGTTTCTCCAACACGGAGTTTCTCCAACACGAAGTTTCCCCAACATAGAATTTCTACAACACAGTTTCTACAACACGGAGTTTCTCCAACACGGATTTTCTCTAACACGGAGTTTCTCCAACACGCAGTTTCTCCAACAAGGAGTTTCTCCAACACAGAGTTTCTCCAACACAGAGTTTCTCCAACACGGAGTTTCCCCAAAACGGAGTTTCTCCAACAGGGAGTTTCTCCAACACGGAGTTTCTCCAACAAGGAGTTTCACCAACACGGAGTTTCTCCAACACGGAAATTTATCCAACACGGAGTTTCTTCAACACGAAGTTTCTCCAACACGGAGTTTCTCTAACGCGGAGTTTCTCCAACACGGAGTTTCTACAACACGGAGTTACTACAACACCGAGTTTCACCAACACGGAGTTTCTCCAACACGGAGTTTCTCCAACACATAGTTTGTCCAACACGAGATTCTCCAGCACGGAGTTTCTCCAACACGGAGTTTCTCCAACGCGGAGTTTCGGCAACACGGAGTTTCTCGAACACGGAGTTTCCCCAACACGGAGTTTCTCCAACAAGGAGTTTCTCCAACACGGAGTTTCTGTAACAAGGAGTTTCTCCAACACGGA
This sequence comes from Amblyomma americanum, assembly GCA_030143305.2. Classification (NCBI taxonomy): domain Eukaryota; kingdom Metazoa; phylum Arthropoda; class Arachnida; order Ixodida; family Ixodidae; genus Amblyomma; species Amblyomma americanum. Next base: position 18,307 of record JARKHS020013184.1, on the reverse strand, counting down.
GTTTCTCCAACAGGGATTTTCTCCAACATTGAATTTCTCCAACACAGAGTTTCTCCAACACGAAGTTTCTCCAACACGGAGTTTCTCCAACACGAAGTTTCTCCAAAACGGAGTTTCTACAACACGGAGTTTCTCCAACACGGATTATCTCCAACACTGACTTTCCCAACACGGAGTTTCTCCAACGCGGAGTTTCTCCAACACGGAGTTTCTACAACACGGAGTTTCTACAACACCGAGTTTCACCAACACAGAGTTTCTCCAACACGGAGTTTCTCCAACACAGAGTTTGTCCAACACGGAGATTCTCCAGCACGGAGTTTCTACAACACGGAGTTTCTCCAACACGGAGTTTCTCCAACACGGAGTTTCTCCAACACGGAGTTTCTCCAACACGGAGTTTCTCGAACACGGAGTTTCTCCAACACGGATTTTCTCCAACACGGAGTGTCTCCAAACGGAGTTTCTCCAACACGGAGTTTCTCCAACACGGAGTTTCTCCAAAACGGAGTTTATACAACACGGAGTTTCTCCAACACGGAGTTTCTCCAACACGGAGTTTCTCCAACACGGAGTTTCTCCAACACGGATTATCTCCAACACCGACTTTCCCCAACCCGCAGTTTCTCCAACACGGAGTTTCTCCAACACGGAGTTTCTCCAACAAGGAGTTTCTCCAACACGGAGTTTCTCCAACATAAATTTTCTACAACACGGAATTTCTCCAACACGGAGTTTCTCCAACACGGAGTTTCTACAACACGGCGTTTCTCCAAAACGGAGTTTCTCCAACACGGAGTTTCTCCAACACGAAGTTTCCCCAACATAGAATTTCTACAACACAGTTTCTACAACACGGAGTTTCTCCAACACGCATTTTCTCTAACACGGAGTTTCTCCAACACGCAGTTTCTCCAACACGGAGTTTCTCCAACACAGAGTTTCTCCAACACAGAGTTTCTCCAACACGGAGTTTCCCCAAAACGGAGTTTCTCCAACAGGGGAGTTTCTCCAACACAGAGTTTCTCCAACAAGGAGTTTCACCAACACAGAGTTTCTCCAACACGAAATTTATCCAACACGGAGTTTCTTCAACACGAAGATTCTCCAACGCGGAGTTTGTCCAACGCGGAGTTTCATCCAACACGGAGTTTCTACAACACCGAGTTTCACCAACACGGAGTTTCTCCAACACGGAGTTTCTCCAACACATAGTTTGTCCAACATGGAGATTCTCCAGCACGGAGTTTCTACAACACGGAGTTTCTCCAACAGAGAGTTTCTCCAACACGGAGTTTCTCCAACACGGAGTTTCTACAACACGGAGTTTCTCCAACACGGATTACCTCCAACACTGAGTTTCCCCAACACGGAGTTTCTCCAACACAGAGTTTCTCCAACAAGGAGTTTCTCCAACACGGAGTTTCTCCAACACGGATTTTCTACAACACGGAATTTCTCCAGAACGAAGTTTCTCCAACACGGATTTTCTCCAAAACGGAGTTTCTCCAAGACAGATTTTCTCCAACACGAAGTTTCCCCAACATGGAATTTCTGCAACACAGTTTCTACTACACGGAGTTTCTCCAACACGGATTTTCTCTAACACGGAGTTTCTCCAACACGCAGTTTCTCCAACAAGGAGTTTCTCCAAAACAGAGTTTCTCCAACACAGAGTTTCTCCAACACGGAGTTTCCCCAACACGGAGTTTCTCCAACAGGGAGTTTCTCCAACACGGAGTTTCTCCAACAAGGAGTTTCACCAACACGGAGTTTCTCCAACACGAAATTTCTCCAACACGGAGTTTCTTCAACACGAAGTTTCTCCAACACGGAGTTTCTCCAACGCGGAGTTTCTCCAACACGGAGTTTCTACAACACGGAGTTACTACAACACGGAGTTTCTCCAACACGGAGTTTCTCCAACACGGAGTTTCTCCAACACATAATTTGTCCAACACGAGATTCTCCAGCACGGAGTTTCTCCAACACGGAGTTTCTCCAACGCGGAGTTTCTGCAACACGGAGTTTCTCCAACACGGAGTTTCTCCAACACGGAGTTTCTCCAACAAGGAGTTTCTCCAACACGGAGTTTCTATAACAAGGAGTTTCTCCAACACGGAGTTTCTCCAACAGGGATTTTCTCCAACATGGAATTTCTCCAACACAGAGTTTCTCCAACACGAAGTTTCTCCAACACGGAGTTTCTCCAACACGAAGTTTCTCCAAAACGGAGTTTCTACAACACGGAGTTTCTCCAACACGGAGTTTCTCCAACACGGAGTTTCTCCAACACGGAGTTTCTCCAACACGGAGTTTCTCCAACACGGAGTTTCTCCAACACAGAGTTTGTCCAACACGGAGATTCTCCAGCACGGAGTTTCTACAACACGGAGTTTCTCCAACACGGAGTTTCTCCAACACGGAGTTTCTCCAACACGGAGTTTCTCGAACACGGAGTTTCTCCAACACGGATTTTCTCCAACACGGAGTGTCTCCAACACGGAGTTTCTCCAACACGGAGTTTCTCCAACACATAGTTTGTCCAACACGGAGATTCTCCAGCACGGAGTTTCTACCACACGGAAGTTCTCCAACACGGAGTTTCTCCAACTCGGAGTTTCTCCAACGCGGAGTTTCTGCAACACGGAGTTTTTCGAACACGGAGTTTCTCCAACACGGATTTTCTCCAACACGGAGTGTCTCCAACACGGAGTTTCCCCAACACGGAGTTTCTCCAACACGGAATTTCTTAAACACGGAGTTTCTCCAACACGGAATTTCTCCAACACGGAGTTTCTCCAACGCGGAGTTTCTCCAACACGGAGTTTCTCCAACGCGGAGTTTCTATAACACCGAGTTTCTACAACGCGGAGTTTCTCCAACACGGAGTTTCTCCAACACGGTGTTTCTCCAACACAGATTTTGTCCAACACGGAGATTCTCCAGCACGGAGTTTCTACAACACGGAGTTTCTACAACACGGAGTATCTCCAACACGGATTTTCACCAATACAGAGTTTCTCCAACACGGAGTTTCTCGAACACGGAGTTTCTCCAACACGGATTTTCTCCAACACGGAGTTTCTCCAACACAGAGTTTCCCCGAAACGGAGTTTCTCCAACAGGGAGTTTCCAAAACACGGAGGTTCTCCAACAAGGAGTTTCTCCAACACGGAGTTTCTCCAACACGGAATTTATTCAACACGGAGTTCCTCCAACACGAAGTTTCTCCAACACAGAGTTTCTCCAACGCGGAGTTTCTCCAACACGGAGTTTCTACAACACGGAGTTTCTACAACACCGAGTTTCACCAACACAGAGTTTCTCCAACACGGAGTTTCTCCAACACAGAGTTTGTCCAACACGGAGATTCTCCAACACGGAGTTTCTCCAACACGGAGTTTCTCCAACACGGAGTTTCTCGAACACGGAGTTTCTCCAACACGAATTTTCTCCAACACGGAGTGTCTCCAACACGGAGTTTCCCCAACACGGAGTTTCTCCAACAAGGAGTTTCTCCAAAACGGAGCTTCTATAACAAGGAGTTTCTCCAACACGGAATTTCTCCAACAGGGAGTTTCTCCAACATAGAGTTTCTCCAACACGAAGTTTCTCCAACACGGAGTTTCTCCAACACGGAGTTTCTCCATAACGGAGTTTATACAACACGGAGTTTCTCCAACAAGGAGTTTCTCCAACACGGAGTTTCTCCAACACGGAGTTTCTCCAACACGGATTATCTCCAACACCGACTTTCCCCAACACGGAGTTTCTCCAACACGGAGTTTCTCCAACAAGGAGTTTCTCCAACACGGAGTTTCTCCAACGTAGATTTTCTACAACACGGAGTTTCTCCAACACGGCGTTTCTCCAAAACGGAGTTTCTCCAACACGGAGTTTCTCCAACACGAAGTTCCCCAACATAGAATTTCTACAACACAGTTTCTACAACACGGAGTTTCTCCAACACGGATTTTCTCTAACACGGAGTTTCTCCAACACGCAGTTTCTCCAACAAGGAGTTTCTCCAACACAGAGTTTCTCCAACACAGAGTTTCTCCAAAACGGAGTTCCCCAAAACGGAGTTTCTCCAACAGGGAGTTTCTCCAACACGGAGTTTCTCCAACAAGGAGTTTCACCAACACGGAGTTTCTCCAGCACGAAATTTATCCAACACGGAGTTTCTTCAACACGAAGTTTCTCCAACACGGAGTTTCTTCAACGCGGAGTTTCTGCAACACGGAGTTTCTACAACACGGAGTTTCTACAACACCGACTTTCACCAACACGGAGTTTCTCCAACACGGAGTTTCTCCAACACATAGTTTGTCCAACACGAGATTCTCCAGCACGGAGTTTCTCCAACACGGAGTTTCTCCAACGCGGAGTTTCTGCAACACGGAGTTTCTCGAACACGGAGTTTCTCCAACACGGATTTTCTCCAACACGGAGTGTCTCCAACACGGAGTTTCCCCAACACGGAGTTTCTCCAACAAGGAGTTTCTCCAACACGGAGTTTCTCCAACACGGATTTTCTCCAACACGGAGTGTCTCCAACACGGAGTTTCCCCAACACGGAGTTTCTCCAACGCGGAGTTTCTCCAACACGGAGTTTCTACAACACGGAGTTTCTGCAACACCGAGTTTCACCAACACAGAGTTTCTCCAACAGGGAGTTTCTCCAACACAGAGTTTGTCCAACACGGAGATTCTCCAGCACGGAGTTTCTACAACACGGAGTTTCTCCAACACGGAGTTTCTCCAGCACGGAGTTTCTCCAACACGGAGTTTCTCGAACACGGAGTTTCTCCAACACGGATTTTCTCCAACACGGAGTGTCTCCAACACGGAGTTTCCCCAACACGGAGTTTTTCCAACAAGGAGTTTCTCCAACACGGAGCTTCTATAACAAGGAGTATCTCCAACACGGAGTTTCTCCAACAGGGAGTTTCTCCAACATAGAGTTTCTCCAACACGGAGTTTCTCCAACACGGAGTTTCTCCAAAACGGAGTTTCTACAACACGGAGTTTCTCCAACACGGATTATCTCCAACACTGGCTTTCCCCAACACGGAGTTTCTCCAACGCGGAGTTTCTCCAACACGGAGTTTCTACAACACGGAGTTTCTACAACACCGAGTTTCACCAACACAGAGTTTCTCCAACACGGAGTTTCTCCAACACAGAGTTTGTCCAACACGGAGATTCTCCAGCACGGAGTTTCTACAACACGGAGTTTCTCCAACACGGTGTTTCTCCAACACGGAGTTTCTCCAACACGGAGTTTCTCCAACACGGAGTTTCTCCAACACGGAGTTTCTCGAACACGGAGTTTCTCCAACACGGATTTTCTCCAACACGGAGTGTCTCCAAACGGAGTTTCTCCAACACGGAGTTTCTCCAACACGGAGTTTCTCCAAAACGGAGTTTATACAACACGGAGTTTCTCCAACACGGAGTTTCTCCAACACAGAGTTTCTCCAACACGGAGTTTCTCCAACACGGAGTTTCTCTAACGCGGAGTTTCTCCAACACGGAGTTTCTACAGCACGGAGTTTCTACAACACCGAGTTTCACCAACACGGAGTTTCTCCAACACGGAGTTTCTCCAACACGAAGTTTCTCCAACACGAAGTTTCTCCTACACGGAGTTTCTCCAAAACGGAGCTTCTCCAACACGGAGATTCTACAACACGGAGTTTGTCCAACACGGAGTTTCTCCAACACGGAGTTTCTCCAAAACGGAGTTTCTCCAACAAGGATTTTCTCCAACACGGAGTTTCTCCAACACGGAGTTTCTACAACACAAAATTTCTCCAACACGGAGTTTCTCCAACACAGAGTTTCTCCAACCCAGAGTTTCTCCAACAAGGAGTTTCTCCAACACGGAGTTTCTCCAACACGGAGTTTCTCCAACACGGAATTTCTCCAACACGGAGTTTCTCCAACGCGGAGTTTCTGCAACACGGAGTTTCTACCACATCGAGTTTCACCAACACGGAGTTTCTCCAACACGGAGTTTCTCCAACACAGAGTTTCTCCAACACAGAGTTTGTCCAACACGGAGATTCTCCAGCACGGAGTTTGTACAACACGGAGATTCTCCAACACGGAGTTTCTCCAACACGGAGTTCCTGCAACACGGAGTTTCTCGAACACGGAGTTTCTCCAACACGGATTTTCTCCAACACGGAGTTTCCCCAACACGGAGTTTCTCCAACAAGGAGTTTCTCCAACAAGGAGTTTCTAGAACAAGGAGTTTCTCCAACACGGAGTTTCTCCAAGAGGGAGTTTCTCCAACATGGAATTTCTCCAACACGGAGTTTCTCCAACACGAAGTTTCTCCAACACGGAGTTTCTCCAACACGAAGTTTCTCCAAAACGGAGTTTCTACAACACGAAGTTTCTCCAACACGGAGTTTCTCCAACACGGAGTTTCTCCAACACGGATTATCTCCAACACTGACTTTCCCCAACACGGAGTTTCTCCAACACGGAGTTTCTCCAACAAGGAGTTTCTCCAACACGGAGTTTCTCCAACACGGATTTTCTACAACACAGAATTTCTCCAACACAGAGTTTCTCCAACACGGAGTTTCTCCAAAACGGAGTTTCTCCAACACAGATTTTCTCCAACACGAAGTTCCCCAACATGGAATTTCTACAACACAGTTTCTACAACACGGAGTTTCTCCAACACGGATTTTCTCCAACACGGAGTTTCTCCAACACGCAGTTTCTCCAACAAGGAGTTTCTCCAACACAGAGTTTCTCCAACACGGAGTTTCTCAAAAACACGGAGTTTCTCCAACACGGAGTTTCTCGAACACGGAGTTTCTCCAACACGGATTTTCTCCTACACAGAGTTTCTCCAACACAGATTTTCCCCGGAACGGAGTTTCTCCAACAGGGAGTTTCCCCAACACGGAGTTTCTCCAACAAGGAGTTTCTCCAACACAGTTTCTCCAACACGGAATTTATCCAACACGGAGTTCCTCCAACACGGAGTTTCTCCAAGGCGAAGTTTCTCCAACACGGAGGTTCTACAACACGGAGTTTCTACAACACCGAGTTTCACCAACACAGAGTTTCTCCAACACGGAGTTTCTCCAACACAGAGTTTGTCCAACACGGAGATTCTCCAGCACTGAGTTTCTACAACACGGAGTTTCTCCAACACGGAGTTTCTCCAACACGGAGTTTCTCGAACACGGAGTTTCTCCAACACGGATTTTCTCCAACACGGAGTGTCTCCAACCCGGAGTTTCCCCAACACGGAGTTTCTCCAACAAGGAGTTTCTCCAACACGGAGCTTCTATAACAAGGAGTTTCTCCAACACGGAGTTTCTCCAACAGGGAGTTTCTCCAACATAGAGTTTCTCCAACACGAAGTTTCTCCAACACGGAGTTTCTCCAACACGGAGTTTCTCCAACACGGAGTTTCTCCAAAACGGAGTTTATACAACACTGAGTTTCTCCAACACGGAGTTTCTCAAACACGGAGTTTCTCCAACACCGACTTTCCCCAACACGGAGTTTCTCCAACACGGAGTTTCTCCAACAAGGAGTTTCTCCAACACGGAGTTTCTCCAACATAGATTTTCTACAACACGGAATTTCTCCAACACGGAGTTTCTCCAACACGGAGTTTCTCCAACACGGCGTTTCTCCAAAACGGAGTTTCTGCAACACAGTTTCTCCAACACGAAGTTTCCCCAACATAGAATTTCTACAACACAGTTTCTACTACACGGAGTTTCTCCAACACGGATTTTCTCTAACACGGAGTTTCTCCAACACGCAGTTTCTCCAACACGGATTTTCTCCTACACAGAGTTTCTCCAACACAGATTTTCCCCGGAACGGAGTTTCTCCAACAGGGAGTTTCCCCAACACGGAGTTTCTCCAACAAGGAGTTTCTCCAACACAGTTTCTCCAACACGGAATTTATCCAACACGGAGTTCCTCCAACACGGAGTTTCTCCAAGGCGAAGTTTCTCCAACACGGAGGTTCTACAACACGGAGTTTCTACAACACCGAGTTTCACCAACACAGAGTTTCTCCAACACGGAGTTTCTCCAACACAGAGTTTGTCCAACACGGAGATTCTCCAGCACTGAGTTTCTACAACACGGAGTTTCTCCAACACGGAGTTTCTCCAACACGGAGTTTCTCGAACACGGAGTTTCTCCAACACGGATTTTCTCCAACACGGAGTGTCTCCAACCCGGAGTTTCCCCAACACGGAGTTTCTCCAACAAGGAGTTTCTCCAACACGGAGCTTCTATAACAAGGAGTTTCTCCAACACGGAGTTTCTCCAACAGGGAGTTTCTCCAACATAGAGTTTCTCCAACACGAAGTTTCTCCAACACGGAGTTTCTCCAACACGGAGTTTCTCCAACACGGAGTTTCTCCAAAACGGAGTTTATACAACACTGAGTTTCTCCAACACGGAGTTTCTCAAACACGGAGTTTCTCCAACACCGACTTTCCCCAACACGGAGTTTCTCCAACACGGAGTTTCTCCAACAAGGAGTTTCTCCAACACGGAGTTTCTCCAACATAGATTTTCTACAACACGGAATTTCTCCAACACGGAGTTTCTCCAACACGGAGTTTCTCCAACACGGCGTTTCTCCAAAACGGAGTTTCTGCAACACAGTTTCTCCAACACGAAGTTTCCCCAACATAGAATTTCTACAACACAGTTTCTACTACACGGAGTTTCTCCAACACGGATTTTCTCTAACACGGAGTTTCTCCAACACGCAGTTTCTCCAACAAGGAGTTTCTCCAACACAGAGTTTCTCCAACACAGAGTTTCTCCAACACGGAGTTTCCCCAAAACGGAGTTTCTCCAACAGGGAGTTTCTCCAACACGGAGTTTCTCCAACAAGGAGTTTCACCAACACGGAGTTTCTCCAACACGAAATTTATCCAACACGGAGTTTCTTCAACACAAAGTTTCTACAACACCGAGTTTCACCAACACGGAGTTTCTCCAACACGGAGTTTCTCCAACACATAGTTTGTCCAACACGGAGATTCTCCAGCAAGGAGTTTCTACCACACGGAGGTTCTCCAACACGGAGTTTCTCCAACTCGGAGTTTCTCCAACGCGGAGTTTCTGCAACACGGAGTTTTTCGAACACGGAGTTTCTCCAACACGGATTTTCTCCAACACGGAGTGTCTCCAACACGGAGTTTCCCCAACACGGAGTTTCTCCAACACGGAATTTCTTAAACACGGAGTTTCTCCAACACGGAATTTCTCCAACACGGAGTTTCTCCAACGCGGAGTTTCTCCAACACGGAGTTTCTCCAACGCGGAGTTTCTACAACACCGAGTTTCTACAACGCGGAGCTTCTCCAACACGGAGTTTCTCCAACACGGTGTTTCTCCAACACAGATTTTGTCCAACACGGAGATTCTCCAGCACGGAGTTTCTACAACACGGAGTTTCTACAACACGGAGTATCTCCAACACGGATTTTCACCAATACAGAGTTTCTCCAACACGGAGTTTCTCGAACACGGAGTTTCTCCAACACGGATTTTCTCCAACACGGAGTTTCTCCAACACAGAGTTCCCCGAAACAGAGTTTCTCCAACAGGGAGTTTCCAAAACACGGAGGTTCTCCAACAAGGAGTTTCTCCAACACGGAGTTTCTCCAACACGGAATTTATTCAACACGGAGTTCCTCCAACACGAAGTTTCTCCAACACAGAGTTTCTCCAACGCGGAGTTTCTCCAACACGGAGTTTCTACAACACGGAGTTTCTACAACACCGAGTTTCACCAACACAGAGTTTCTCCAACACGGAGTTTCTCCAACACAGAGTTTGTCCAACACGGATATTCTCCAACACGGAGTTTCTCCAACACGGAGTTTCTCGAACACGGAGTTTCTCGAACACGGAGTTTCTCCAACACGAATTTTCTCCAACACGGAGTGTCTCCAACACGGAGTTTCCCCAACACGGAGTTTCTCCAACAAGGAGTTTCTCCAAAACGGAGCTTCTATAACAAGGAGTTTCTCCAACACGGAATTTCTCCAACAGGGAGTTTCTCCAACATAGAGTTTCTCCAACACGAAGTTTCTCCAACACGGAGTTTCTCCAACACGGAGTTTCTCCAACACGGAGTTTCTCCATAACGGAGTTTATACAACACGGAGTTTCTCCAACGAGGAGTTTCTCCAACACGGAGTTTCTCCAACACGGAGTTTCTCCAACACGGATTATCTCCAACACGGACTTTCCCCAACACGGAGTTTCTCCAACACGGAGTTTCTCCAACAAGGAGTTTCTCCAACACGGAGTTTCTCCAACGTAGATTTTCTACAACACGGAGTTTCTCCAACACGGCGTTTCTCCAAAACGGAGTTTCTCCAACACGGAGTTTCTCCAACACGGAGTTTCTCGAACACGGAGTTTCTCCAACACGAATTTTCTCCAACACGGAGTGTCTCCAACACGGAGTTTCCCCAACACGGAGTTTCTCCAACAAGGAGTTTCTCCAAAACGGAGCGTCTATAACAAGGAGTTTCTCCAACACGGAATTTCTCCAACAGGGAGTTTCTCCAACATAGAGTTTCTCCAACACGAAGTTTCTCCAACACGGAGTTTCTCCAACACGGAGTTTCTCCAAACGGAGTTTCTCCATAACGGAGTTTATACAACACGGAGTTTCTCCAACAAGGAGTTTCTCCAACACGGAGTTTCTCCAACACGGATTATCTCCAACACCGACTTTCCCCAACACGGAGTTTCTCCAACACGGAGTTTCTCCAACAAGGAGTTTCTCCAACACGGAGTTTCTCCAACGTAGATTTTCTACAACACGGAGTTTCTCCAACACGGCGTTTCTCCAAAACGGAGTTTCTCCAACACGGAGTTTCTCCAACACGAAGTTCCCCAACATAGAATTTCTACAACACAGTTTCTACAACACGGAGTTTCTCCAACACGGATTTTCTCCAACAGGAATTTTCTCCAACATGGAATTTCTCCAACGCGGAGTTTCTCCAACACGGAGTTTCTACAACACGGAGTTTCTACAACACCGAGTTTCACCAACACAGTTTCTCCAACAGGGAGTTTCTCCAACACAGAGTTTGTCCAACACGGAGATTCTCCAGCACGGAGTTTCTACAACACGGAGTTTCTCCAACACGGAGTTTCTCCAGCACGGAGTTTCTCCAACACGGAGTTTCTCGAACACGGAGTTTCTATAACACCGAGTTTCTACAACGCGGAGTTTCTCCAACACGGAGTTTCTCCAACACGGTGTTTCTCCAACACAGATTTTGTCCAACACGGAGATTCTCCAGCACGGAGTTTCTACAACACGGAGTTTCTACAACACGGAGTTTCTCCAACGCGGAGTTTCTCCAACACGGAGTTTCTCCAACGCGGAGTTTCTATAACACGGAGTTTCTACAACACGGAGTTTCTCCAACACGGAGTTTCTCCAACACGGAGTTTCTCCAACACAGAGTTTGTCCAACACGGAGATTCTCCAGCACGGAGTTTCTACAACACGGAGTTTCTACAACACGGAGTATCTCCAACACGGATTTTCACCAACACAGAGTTTCTCCAACACGGAGTTTCTCGAACACGGAGTTTCTCCAACACGGATTTTCTCCAACACGGAGTTTCTCCAACACAGAGTTTCCCCGAAACGGAGTTTCTCCAACAGGGAGTTTCCAAAACACGGAGGTTCTCCAACAAGGAGTTTCTCCAACACGGAGTTTCTCCAACACGGAATTTATTCAACACGGAGTTCCTCCAACACGAAGTTTCTCCAACAGAGTTTCTCCAACGCGGAGTTTCTCCAACACGGAGTTTCTACAACACGGAGTTTCTACAACACCGAGTTTCACCAACACAGAGTTTCTCCAACACGGAGTTTCTCCAACACAGAGTTTGTCCAACACGGAGATTCTCCAACACGGAGTTTCTCCAACACGGAGTTTCTCCAACACGGAGTTTCTCGAACACGGAGTTTCTCCAACACGGATTTTCTCCAACACGGAGTGTCTCCAACACGGAGTTTCCCCAACACGGAGTTTCTCCAACAAGAAGTTTCTCCAAAACGGAGCTTCTATAACAAGGAGTTTCTCCAACACGGAATTTCTCCAACAGGGAGTTTCTCCAACATAGAGTTTCTCCAACACGAAGTTTCTCCAACACGGAGTTTCTCCAACACGGAGTTTCTCCAAACGGAGTTTATACAACACGGAGTTTCTCCAACACGGAGTTTCTCCAACACGGAGTTTCTCCAACACGGAGTTTCTCCAACACGGATTATCTCCAACACCGACTTTCCCCAACACGGAGTTTCTCCAACACGGAGTTTCTCCAACAAGGAGTTTCTCCAACACGGAGTTTCTCCACACGTAGATTTTCTACAACACGGAGTTTCTCCAACACGGCGTTTCTCCAAAACGGAGTTTCTCCAACACGGAGTTTCTCCAACACGAAGTTCCCCAACATAGAATTTCTACAACACAGTTTCTACAACACGGAGTTTCTCCAACACGGATTTTCTCTAACACGGAGTTTCTCCAACACGCAGTTTCTCCAACAAGGAGTTTCTCCAACACAGAGTTTCTCCAACACGGAGTTTCTCCAACACGGAGTTCTCCAAAACGGAGTTTCTCCAACAGGGAGTTTCTCCAACACGGAGTTTCTCCAACAAGGAGTTTCACCAACACGGAGTTTCTCCAGCACGAAATTTATCCAACACGGAGTTTCTTCAACACGAAGTTTCTCCAACACGGAGTTTCTCCAACGCGGAGTTTCTGCAACACGGAGTTTCTACAACACGGAGTTTCTACAACACCGAGTTTCACCAACACGGAGTTTCTCCAACACGGAGTTTCTCCAACACATAGTTTGTCCAACACGAGATTCTCCAGCACGGAGTTTCTCCAACACGGAGTTTCTCCAACGCGGAGTTTCTGCAACACGGAGTTTCTCGAACACGGAGTTTCTCCAACACGGAGTTTCTCCAACACGGAGTGTCTCCAACACGGAGTTTCCCCAACACGGAGTTTCTCCAACAAGGAGTTTCTCCAACACGGAGTTTCTCCAACACGGAGTTTCTCCAACACGGAGTGTCTCCAACACGGAGTTTCCCCAACACGGAGTTTCTCCAACGCGGAGTTTCTCCAACACGGAGTTTCTACAACACGGAGTTTCTGCAACACCGAGTTTCACCAACACAGAGTTTCTCCAACAGGGAGTTTCTCCAACACAGAGTTTGTCCAACACGGAGATTCTCCAGCACGGAGTTTCTACAACACGGAGTTTCTCCAACACGGAGTTTCTCCAGCACGGAGTTTCTCCAACACGGAGTTTCTCGAACACGGAGTTTCTCCAACACGGATTTTCTCCAACACGGAGTGTCTCCAACACGGAGTTTCCCCAACACGGAGTTTTTCCAACAAGGAGTTTCTCCAACACGGAGCTTCTATAACAAGGAGTATCTCCAACACGGAGTTTCTCCAACAGGGAGTTTCTCCAACATAGAGTTTCTCCAACACGGAGTTTCTCCAACACGGAGTTTCTCCAAAACGGAGTTTCTACAACACGGAGTTTCTCCAACACGGATTATCTCCAACACTGGCTTTCCCCAACACGGAGTTTCTCCAACGCGGAGTTTCTCCAACACGGAGTTTCTACAACACGGAGTTTCTACAACACCGAGTTTCACCAACACAGAGTTTCTCCAACACGGAGTTTCTCCAACACAGAGTTTGTCCAACACGGAGATTCTCCAGCACGGAGTTTCTACAACACGGAGTTTCTCCAACACGGTGTTTCTCCAACACGGAGTTTCTCCAACACGGAGTTTCTCCAACACGGAGTTTCTCCAACACGGAGTTTCTCGAACACGGAGTTTCTCCAACACGGATTTTCTCCAACACGGAGTGTCTCCAAACGGAGTTTCTCCAACACGGAGTTTCTCCAACACGGAGTTTCTCCAAAACGGAGTTTATACAACACGGAGTTTCTCCAACACGGAGTTTCTCCAACACAGAGTTTCTCCAACACGGAGTTTCTCCAACACGGAGTTTCTCTAACGCGGAGTTTCTCCAACACGGAGTTTCTACAGCACGGAGTTTCTACAACACCGAGTTTCACCAACACGGAGTTTCTCCAACACGGAGTTTCTCCAACACGAAGTTTCTCCAACACGAAGTTTCTCCTACACGGAGTTTCTCCAAAACGGAGCTTCTCCAACACGGAGATTCTACAACACGGAGTTTGTCCAACACGGAGTTTCTCCAACACGGAGTTTCTCCAAAACGGAGTTTCTCCAACAAGGATTTTCTCCAACACGGAGTTTCTCCAACACGGAGTTTCTACAACACAAAATTTCTCCAACACGGAGTTTCTCCAACACAGAGTTTCTCCAACCCAGAGTTTCTCCAACAAGGAGTTTCTCCAACACGGAGTTTCTCCAACACGGAGTTTCTCCAACACGGAATTTCTCCAACACGGAGTTTCTCCAACGCGGAGTTTCTGCAACACGGAGTTTCTACCACATCGAGTTTCACCAACACGGAGTTTCTCCAACACGGAGTTTCTCCAACACAGAGTTTCTCCAACACAGAGTTTGTCCAACACGGAGATTCTCCAGCACGGAGTTTGTACAACACGGAGATTCTCCAACACGGAGTTTCTACAACACGGAGTTCCTGCAACACGGAGTTTCTCGAACACGGAGTTTCTCCAACACGGATTTTCTCCAACACGGAGTGTCTCCAACACGGAGTTTCCCCAACACGGAGTTTCTCCAACAAGGAGTTTCTCCAACAAGGAGTTTCTAGAACAAGGAGTTTCTCCAACACGGAGTTTCTCCAAGAGGGAGTTTCTCCAACATGGAATTTCTCCAACACGGAGTTTCTCCAACACGAAGTTTCTCCAACACGGAGTTTCTCCAACACGAAGTTTCTCCAAAACGGAGTTTCTACAACACGGAGTTTCTCCAACACGGAGTTTCTCCAACACGGAGTTTCTCCAACACGGATTATCTCCAACACTGACTTTCCCCAACACGGAGTTTCTCCAACACGGAGTTTCTCCAACAAGGAGTTTCTCCAACACGGAGTTTCTCCAACACGGATTTTCTACAACACAGAATTTCTCCAACACAGAGTTTCTCCAACACGGAGTTTCTCCAAAACGGAGTTTCTCCAACACAGATTTTCTCCAACACGAAGTTCCCCAACATGGAATTTCTACAACACAGTTTCTACAACACGGAGTTTCTCCAACACGGATTTTCTCCAACACGGAGTTTCTCCAACACGCAGTTTCTCCAACAAGGAGTTTCTCCAACACAGAGTTTCTCCAACACGGAGTTTCTCAAACACGGAGTTTCTCCAACACGGAGTTTCTCGAACACGGAGTTTCTCCAACACGGATTTTCTCCACACGGAGTTTCTCCAACACAGATTTCCCGAACGGAGTTTCTCCAACACGGAGTTTCTCCAACACGGAGTTTCTCCAACAAGGAGTTTCTCCAACACAGTTTCTCCAACACGGAATTTCTCCAACACGGAGTTCCTCCAACACGGAGTTTCTCCAAGGCGAGTTTCTCCAACACGGAGGTTCTACAACACGGAGTTTCTACAACACCGAGTTTCACCAACACAGAGTTTCTCCAACACGGAGTTTCTCCAACACAGAGTTTGTCCAACACGGAGATTCTCCAGCACGGAGTTTCTACAACACGGAGTTTCTCCAACACGGAGTTTCTCCAACACGGAGTTTCTCGAACACGGAGTTTCTCCAACACGGATTTTCTCCAACACGGAGTGTCTCCAACACGGAGTTTCCCCAACACGGAGTTTCTCCAACAAGGAGTTTCTCCAACACGGAGCTTCTATAACAAGGAGTTTCTCCAACACGGAGTTTCTCCAACAGGGAGTTTCTCCAACATAGAGTTTCTCCAACACGAAGTTTCTCCAACACGGAGTTTCTCCAACACGGAGTTTCTCCAACACGGAGTTTCTCCAAAACGGAGTTTATACAACACTGAGTTTCTCCAACACGGAGTTTCTCAAACACGGAGTTTCTCCAACACCGACTTTCCCCAACACGGAGTTTCTCCAACACGGAGTTTCTCCAACAAGGAGTTTCTCCAACACGGAGTTTCTCCAACATGATTTTCTACAACACGGAATTTCTCCAACACGGAGTTTCTCCAACACGGAGTTTCTCCAACACGGCGTTTCTCCAAAACGGAGTTTCTGCAACACAGTTTCTCCAACACGAAGTTTCCCCAACATAGAATTTCTACAACACAGTTTCTACAACACGGAGTTTCTCCAACACGGATTTTCTCTAACACGGAGTTTCTCCAACACGCAGTTTCTCCAACACGGATTTTCTCCTACACAGAGTTTCTCCAACACAGATTTTCCCCGGAACGGAGTTTCTCCAACAGGGAGTTTCCCCAACACGGAGTTTCTCCAACAAGGAGTTTCTCCAACACAGTTTCTCCAACACGGAATTTGTCCAACACGGAGTTCCTCCAACACGGAGTTTCTCCAAGGCGAAGTTTCTCCAACACGGAGGTTCTACAACACGGAGTTTCTACAACACCGAGTTTCACCAACACAGAGTTTCTCCAACACGGAGTTTCTCCAACACAGAGTTTGTCCAACACGGAGATTCTCCAGCACGGAGTTTCTACAACACGGAGTTTCTCCAACACGGAGTTTCTCCAACACGGAGTTTCTCGAACACGGAGTTTCTCCAACACGGATTTTCTCCAACACGGAGTGTCTCCAACACGGAGTTTCCCCAACACGGAGTTTCTCCAACAAGGAGTTTCTCCAACACGGAGCTTCTATAACAAGGAGTTTCTCCAACACGGAGTTTCTCCAACAGGGAGTTTCTCCAACATAGAGTTTCTCCAACACGAAGTTTCTCCAACACGGAGTTTCTCCAACACGGAGTTTCTCCAACACGGAGTTTCTCCAAAACGGAGTTTATACAACACTGAGTTTCTCCAACACGGAGTTTCTCAAACACGGAGTTTCTCCAACACCGACTTTCCCCAACACGGAGTTTCTCCAACACGGAGTTTCTCCAACAAGGAGTTTCTCCAACACGGAGTTTCTCCAACATAGATTTTCTACAACACGGAATTTCTCCAACACGGAGTTTCTCCAACACGGAGTTTCTCCAACACGGCGTTTCTCCAAAACGGAGTTTCTGCAACACAGTTTCTCCAACACGAAGTTTCCCCAACATAGAATTTCTACAACACAGTTTCTACTACACGGAGTTTCTCCAACACGGATTTTCTCTAACACGGAGTTTCTCCAACACGCAGTTTCTCCAACAAGGAGTTTCTCCAACACGGAGTTTCTCCAACACAGAGTTTCTCCAACACGGAGTTTCCCCAAAACGGAGTTTCTCCAACAGGGAGTTTCTCCAACACGGAGTTTCTCCAACAAGGAGTTTCACCAACACGGAGTTTCTCCAACACGAAATTTATCCAACACGGAGTTTCTTCAACACAAAGTTTCTACAACACCGAGTTTCACCAACACGGAGTTTCTCCAACACGGAGTTTCTCCAACACATAGTTTGTCCAACACGGAGATTCTCCAGCAAGGAGTTTCTACCACACGGAGGTTCTCCAACACGGAGTTTCTCCAACTCGGAGTTTCTCCAACGCGGAGTTTCTGCAACACGGAGTTTTTCGAACACGGAGTTTCTCCAACACGGATTTTCTCCAACACGGAGTGTCTCCAACACGGAGTTTCCCCAACACGGAGTTTCTCCAACACGGAATTTCTTAAACACGGAGTTTCTCCAACACGGAATTTCTCCAACACGGAGTTTCTCCAACGCGGAGTTTCTCCAACACGGAGTTTCTCCAACGCGGAGTTTCTACAACACCGAGTTTCTACAACGCGGAGCTTCTCCAACACGGAGTTTCTCCAACACGGTGTTTCTCCAACACAGATTTTGTCCAACACGGAGATTCTCCAGCACGGAGTTTCTACAACACGGAGTTTCTACAACACGGAGTATCTCCAACACGGATTTTCACCAATACAGAGTTTCTCCAACACGGAGTTTCTCGAACACGGAGTTTCTCCAACACGGATTTTCTCCAACACGGAGTTTCTCCAACACAGAGATTCCCCGAAACAGAGTTTCTCCAACAGGGAGTTTCCAAAACACGGAGGTTCTCCAACAAGGAGTTTCTCCAACACGGAGTTTCTCCAACACGGAATTTATTCAACACGGAGTTCCTCCAACACGA